>ML816707.1:82439-104179 GCA_009831015.1 Picea engelmannii | reverse complement strand
AGGTCGACGCATATTGATATCATATATTACTATATCAGGGATATGGTGCAAAAGGGAGTAGTGAGGCTCCAATTTTGTGACTACAAAGGATCAAGTTGCGAATGTGTTTACCAAGCCATTGCCGAGGATGAAGTGTTTTAAATTAACATGTTTGATTTATGTTTAGTAAATATATGAAACGAAGGGTTGAATACCTAAGTAAAATGGATTATGCATGATTGTTTTCATAGTTAACCTGATAATTATATGTAACCAAGTGAGTAGACCAAATGTAGAGTGTACCCCAGTGAAACCTGCAAGCCTTTGGAAAGGAAATCTTGCAGGATATAAATATTCAGTGGATGAGTAATGGCAAGAGGTCCTGACATCTGGAAAGGCCTTTGTGTAGCTAGGGGACTATAAGCCAGTAAAACATCCTATCTTGAAATGGAAGGTTTGCAGGATGCAAATCTTCAAGTAGATTAGAGTAAGATTTAGTCAGCCTTAGAAGTGAGGGTGAGAGTCCAAGAAGCCTGTTAAAGCCTTAGGGAATGAGTCTGAAAAGACCTTGTGATATAAGTGTGAGGGTGTCTTATACAAGGGGGACTCAATTTTTCTGAATGAGAGTGATTGTGTATCTACAAGAGGGATGCGCTTATCAAGAGGAGGCAAATTAGGTGGGTAACGCACGAAGGAAGAAGAGGGAAAGTGAATTGAATGAAGGATCATGATGGTGTATCTCAAGAGTGATATGCTTAGTAAGAGGAGGTGAACTAGATGGATCACACACTAACAAAGAAGAGGGACACGAATTGAATGAAGGAGATGGGTGTTACACATTCCTATAGGGAGAAGGAGAATTTTGTACGATGTGATGCACAGGAGAAAAGGGGAACGTTGTGTGTGTGTTCTTCTCCTCTGGAAGAGGGACACCCTTTGCCTATTCCTTCACGCCGCCACAACTGAACTGAAGACGACTTAGTTCGTATGCTTAGAAAACTTGTCTCAGTGAAAACAAAAAATCAATTACACACTATAATTTTTAAACCTATGAAGTAAAACAATGCATATAGATTCTTAAGAAAAACATAAATTAATCAATGGCTCATACACATAGTACACAAAGATTTATACTGAAAACCCTTAACCGAGAGAAAACCTTTCAATGCTTCATTGTATTAATTTCACCATTCACCATACAATATATATACAATGTTTTTAGGTATTTCGCAAATACCAAAACCCTAATCCCTTAATTCGGGATTAATTTAGAAAAATGAAGTTAACAACACCGATATCCTTCATGTCAAATTTGGAGGATAGTTGGGATTTCACTTCCTTGATAACATCCATGTTATTTCCTACCAACAACATGTCATCAACATACAACACTACATAAACAAAGTGATTACCAACCTGCTTGGAATATACATAGTGATCAATCCTGCTTCTCACAAATCCCAATCCAAGGATGTATGTGTCAAACTTTTGGTACCACATCCTAGGTGATTGCTTCAGACCATATAGTGACTTCTTTAGCTTACAGACCAACTCTTTCTTTCCCTTCACTACAAAGCCTTCTAGATGCTTCATGTATATTTCTTCTTCCAGATCCCCATGTAGGAATGTTGTCTTCACATCCATCTGTTCCACTTCAATATCAAAAGCAATAACAATAGATAAAATAAATCTAATAGAATTTAACTTAGCAACAAGAGAAAAAATATCACCAAAGTCAATTCCCTCTACCGGGGAATAACCTTTTGCTACTAACCGAGCTTTGTATTTCTCCACTTTTCCTTCTGCATTAAACTTCTTCTTAAACAACCATTTGCTACCAACATATTTTCTTCTAGCTGGAAACTTAACTATATCCCATGCCTCATTCTTATCCAAGGCATCCATTTATTCAACCATGGCCTTCTTCCATAGTTTACTATCCTCTAAATTCACTGCTTCCTTGACAGTTATGAGATCATCATCAGTAATAGATAAAGAAAATTTGGAACGAAAATCAGATGGACTATACCTTTCTGGGTGCCTTCTTTCCCTCACCGATCTCCTCAATACTGGGGTATGAGGTTCTTCTTCTTCTGCTTCATCTTCTTCAGATGATTTAGATTTTTCATCATCCAACTCCAACTCTATTTTCTCAGGTTCTTCTGGCCTTGGTAGGAATTCCTATTTGGAAACATATTTTACCTCTCTGAAAACAACATCTCGACTGTAGACAGTCTTCTTGGTTTATGGGTTCCAAAGCTTATAACCTTTCACACCATCTTTATAACCAATAAAGATACACTCTTCAACCTTTTTATCCAACTTACTCCTATTTTCCTTTGGAACATGTACATAAGCATCAAAACCAAACACTCTAAGATGTTGAAGAGAGGGTTTCTTTCTAGTCCATACCTCGTGTGGTGTTTTATCATCCAACATTGATGAAGGTGATCGATTGACCAGGTAACATGCTATACCCACTTCCTCTACCCAGAATTCCTGTCTTAAATCGACACCGCTGAGCATGCTCCTTGCTTTTTCCATCATTGTCCTGTTCATCCTTTATGCAACTCCATTCTGCTGAGGTGTGTATGGAGTAGTCTTTTGCCTTGCTATACCACACTTCTTACAAAATTCTTCAAATTCATTTCCGCAGAATTCTCCACAATTATCTGTCCTCAATACCTTTATTTTATTCTCTGTCTGATTTTCTACCAAAGCCTTAAACTCTTTAAATTTATCAAATACCTCAGATTTCTTTCCAAGAAAATAAATCCATGTGTTCCTTGAGAAATCATCTATGAATGAAACATAATACACAGATTTACCTAGGGATGGAATAGGTCCAAACACATCACTATGTATCAACTCTAAGATCCCCTTTGCTCTTGTAGCACTAGATGGGAATCTTAATCGATTTTGTTTACCATATATGCAATGTTCACATAAATAAAAATCCAGAGTTCAATTAGACACACCTTCAACCATACCTTTATCGTGTAGTGTTGGAAGGCTCTTTTCTCCAATATGCCCCAGTATTTGATGCCACAACATGGTCTTCTTTTTTGGGATAGTATTGGTCTTGTCTCCTTCATTTCTCTACTCAGGTACAACATAACTGTTACACCCATTAGTATAAGTTCTTCCCAAAAACTTGTATAGAGTTCCACACCGAACTCCCCTCATCAGCACCATTGCTCCTAGTACCATCTTGCAAGTTCCCTTTCCAAATACAGTATCCACTCCTGCATCATCCAACTTGATTATATATATTAGGCTCCTGGCTAGTTTTAGAATGTGCATAACCCTAGGGAGAGTTCTAATCCTTCCATATTTTAGAAACAACTTAACCCTTCCACGTCCCATGATTTTGGTTGTCGAGTCATCTCCTAGGAATACATCACCACCATCGTATTTTTCATATTAAGAGAACCACTCCCTATGAGGGGTCATATGGTATGACGCACCTGACTCAATCAACCATACATCACGGTCTGCATGTGTACCTGTAGATGCCAGGTAAACATCACCTCCTTCTTCAGTGGAGGTTTTCGCCTCTATGGAAGAGGTACTATCAGATCCCTTTGGTTTATCAACCTTCTTAGACTTGCAATCTTTCTTATAATGCCCTGTTTTACCACACTTACAACATTTCCTCAAAGATTTTCATGGAGACTTAGATCTACCTGTAGATTTAGATCTCCTCCCCGAAGACTTACCAGGATTCCCGTCTTGGGTACGACCTCTTACAAATAAAGCATCTGTGCTATGACCATCCATGCTTTTCCACCTCATCTCTTCAGATTACAAGGATGCAACTACATCCTCATACTTCAATGTAGATTGAGTGGTACTATTAATTGCTACAACCAAATTATCCCAAGAGTCTAGCAAATAACATAACAAATTAATACACTTATATTCTTCTGCAATCGTAATATTAACAGAGACAAGTTGACTTACCAGAGTATTAAAGGCATTTATATGTTCTGACACAGAATCTCCATCTTCCATACTAAGATGATACAACTTCTTTCAAAGAAACAACTTATTTACCAGGGACTTTGATTGATACAAATTCCCTAACTTATCCCATAGTTCCTTGGCTGTAGATTCTCTCGAGACATTCAACAACACCCAATATTCTAGGCAGAGTCAAATAGCACTCCTTGCTCTTCTGTCCAACTTCTCCCAATCTTCCTTCAACATACCAATAGGTGGTGTATTAGTAGTTTGTGTACTAGTAGGTTGTGTTCCAGTTGACTTTGTGCCAGTAGGCTGCCTACCAGTAGGCTGTGTACCATGATCCACAACGATCCAGTGTTCTTTGTCTACAAGAAGGTCCTCCATCTTGAGCTTCCATAGCTCAAATTTTTTACCGTTGAACTTCTCTATCTCGATTCTAGAAGAGCTCTCCATTCCTCTTTCTACACTCAAATCACCACTGCAAAAGCTCCCAGTAAATCCAGTTTTATCACAGACCCAAGATAAACTTGATCTTCAATACCAAGCCAAACCCTCAACAACAAAGGCATCCCTTTGAATCCCAAAAAGATCTTTGATACCACTTGTAAGTTTTAAACCTGTGAAGTAAAGAAATGCATATATTTTCTTAATAAAAACAAAAATTAATCAATGGCTCATACACATAGTACACATAGATTTATACTGTAAACCCTTAACTAGGAGAAAACCTTTCAATGATTCATTGTATTAATTTCATCATTCACCATACAATATATATACAATGTTTTTAGGCATTCTGCAGATACCAAAACCCTAATCCATTAATTCAGGATTAATTTAGAAAACTGCTAAAAATAGCAAAATCCGCTAAAATAACAAAAATGCCAAAAAACAAAATTCAAGGCGCTGCACGTAACCAGGGGTAGCCATACCTGCCCCCCCATGGGACCACCCTAGGAAGTGCCCGATACACACGAAAAAAAGAGAACTACTAGAGGGATCATCAGATGCAATTGTCGAATCTGACGCGCCCACACACACACATGCAAAGAATATAACACATACCCCACAAGAAGAATAGATACACAAACAAGATTCAACAAACTTCATTAATTCGTATTAGATATTGGAGTATCCTCTTAAACAAACAATGTCAAACCTACAAACAGTAACATGTCGCTTTTATTCTGCTGAGTTTCTCTATGCAATCAGATTCGCCAGAGAACTTTCCCACAATGTTTTACTGACACACTGACTATTAAATAAAATTAGACATTGCCATTATTAATTAGATTGGTGGATTCTTTATTACAATAGAGGACTGACTAAAACTGACATAAACTAACAAAGAATTAATTATACTTTTCTTTTGTCTTGCTGCAGATGAATCAAACTTGCTATGTGTTTCCTAAGGAAGGTTGACGTTCTTCCTTATTGGTCCAATTCCTCCTTGTTTAGATCCGGAAGCGTCCCTTCTTTTGTCACCAATGGAGGGAAATTTCGCTGCACTGTCTCGACTGTCATCCACTTGTCCTGTCTCTAGCGTTTGGCATTGTTGATCGACTAGGTAGGAAACATGATGTTTCTTGGCACGATCCAGTGTTATTCACAAGGAATATATGAATGGAGTGTGTGTTTGTGATAAATTATGAACGCCACTTTGGTGATCTTGTTGTTCACAATGTTGATGTGATGATCCCGACGTATGCAAAATGAGAGGCATCTTGGTGGTCGCTCGGGATTGAAAACCAAGACAAACCTCGAAAGGTAAGAATTTTGTGGAAGCATGTGCGACATTTTTGTAAGGGTGCCACTTCTGTAAATGCGACATTAGGATGTGGAATTCTTTGGCGTAGTTGTGGTCAATAAATTTGACTGAGGACAAGGTTTCAGAGTGGTAAGTCACTGAGTGACCTCCCTATTTACGCATTGCTCCCAGGGAAAACTGAGAGGTGATCTGGGGTAATGGATAACTATCTTTAATTGTTGCTTGGGTGAGAGAATGGGATGCGGTAACTAGAGGACATTCAACAGTTTCTTGAGTAACCGGGCGATATGATGGAGTATTGGGTAATGATGCGTCATGCATGAGATCGATGGATGGAGCCCGGGTTTGAGAGGGTGGGAGCCTTAAGGGAGGCTGTGAGATTTTGGCACATTCTAGGAGTAGAGGGATTATTGTGGGAGTTGTTATATTAGTGAGGTTACTGGGATGAACATGGGGGGTCAAACACAGAGAGACATTGGCGGTATTGATAACATGGTGTGTGGAAATGGTAGTGGTTCGCGGCTGTGGTGAAGTGAAAGAATATGAAGTAAGTACATAGGTGCGCCCAGCCTGGTTAAGGTGGTACTGATGAGTCTTGGAATGATACACCGCTTGTCGGTCTTGTTGGTAAGGAAGACTGAGAAGGAGGTCAGCACAATCTAATGGTGACAGGTCGCAGATCACCGTGTCATGAAAAGCACCAATGGTGAAAGTGACGGTGAAACATCTAGCAATAGTGATGCGAGGACCATCCTTCTGTACCCAACCAAGTTGATAAGGATCGGGGTGTGGGGTGGTGGGGAGTTGCATATTTTAGACTAAAGATTTTGATATCAAATTCCTTTGACTATCATTGTCGAGAATGAGAGTGGTGAGTTCATATTTAATTTGGCAGTTGTGAGTGAAGATGGGAACGTTATGGCGATCTGGTTTTGGCGTAGTCATGAGAATGAGGGATAGCTCCGCTTTAGTGGGGTTGGTGAGAGAGATGACTTTTGGTTGCTCTTGAAGCTCAATAGGTGTGGTCTTTGCAAACAAGGTCTAATGGAGCTAGCTATGTTTAATGGCTCGACAATCGACAAAATTATGGGAGTTGGTTTTGTGAAAATTACACCAAACTACATTTTTTGTTCTCGATGAGGAAGAAGGATAAGGTTGAGAATGAGAAGGAGGTGGGTTATCGGTCAGGGTTATATTTGGCGGATATTGAATGTGAGGAGCCACCTTTATTTCTACGGCCAAGGCCCGTAAGAAATCCTTGTCCAAAGAAGTGTTGTCAAAAAGATCTACCTCTCGCCGGAGAGGTAATAATAAATCAGAAATGAACTTAATTATTAATACCTCATCTGGTTCTCTGATCTGGAGTTGGATGTGTAGCTTGCAAAAAATGTCGATGTAGCCTTGCACCGACTGATTGGTAATTTTCCAAAGTTGTAACCACTTTGCGAGCAAGTTGTGAAGGTATCCTGGAGGGTAGAAGCGTTCTCTCAAATCCTGGCAGAACATATCCCATGAAGTAATGCAGCCATTTGTTGGGGACGACGGAGTACCGAGATCAATGATCAATTCTCTGCTATCTAAGTGTGTGTCCCACCAATTTTGGGAAATTCCTTTGAGTTGAAGGTTGACTATTTTCAATTTGGTGGCCTCGTCCATCTTAGGTGATGTTTTGAAATACGTGAAGAGACTACGGATCCAGGAATCCACGGTCTTGCCATTCATCTGATCGACGAACTTGGGTAATTGAGAACAAGTGTCCAGCTGCATGCTTGTTGGAGGTCTTCGTTGTTGAAGATGAACCAATTCTTGAAGAGCCAACGCCAAATCTTCCACTGGGCTTGATGTGTTTGCGTTGGATTCCTCACTAGAGGCTCTGCGTCGAGGTAAAATTGTTGGTAATCCAAAGGAGACCTTGAGGAGGGTGTGACCGAAACCATGAGAAGGGTGAAAGGCACGTTCTGATTAGAAGCGTGCCGCTATAGCTGTAGATCCCCCCACAAAAAATTGTTTGGCTTGGTGGATGAAGTTCTGGTCCCAAGGATAGAACACACTCTGATACCAATTGATCTAAGTGTGAGGGCGTCTTCTACAAGGGGACTTGATTTTTCTGAATGAGAGTGATTGTGTATCTACAAGAGGGATGTGCTTAGAAAGAGGAGGCAGTTTAGTTAGGTAACACACTAAGGAAGATGAGGGAAAGCGAATTGAATGAAGGATCGTGATGGTGTATCTCAAGAGTGATACACTTATTAAGAGGAGGCGAACTAGATGGGCCACACACTAAAAAAGAAGAGGGATGTAAATTGAATGAAGGATATGGGTGCTATGCATTCCTATAGGGAGAAGGAGAATTCTGTACGATGTGATGTGCATGAGCAAAGGGGAACGTTGTGTGTGTGTTCTTCTCCTCTGGAAGAGGGATGCCCTTTGCCTATTCCTTCACGCTGCCACAACTGAACTGAATACGACTTAGTTCGTACGCTCATAAAACTCGTCTCAACAAAAATGAAAAATCAATTACACACAAGAATAATAGATACACAAACAAGATTCAACAAACTTCATTAATTTGTATTAGATATTGGAGTATCCTCTTAAACAAACAATGTCAAACCTACAAACGGTAACATGCCACTTTTATTCTGTTGAGTTTCTCTGCGCAATCAGATTCGCCAGAGAAGTTTCCCACAACGTTTTACTGACACACTGACTATTAAATAAAATTAGACATCACCATTATTACTTAGACTGGCGGATGCTTTATTACAATAGAGGACTGAATAACACTGGCATAAACTAACATAGAACTAATTCTACTTTTCTTCTGTCTTGCTGCAAATGAATCAAAATTGCTATGTGTTTCCTAAGGAAGGTTGAAGTCCTTCCTTATTGGCCCACCTTGAATGGTTAAGTCTCGAATCAGACTATTATCCTGAAGAAAACCCATGTCTCGAGTTTGGAGGATGCAGAACCATTAATTCATTATGGCAAAATGTTCCTGACCATTGGTCGACAGGCGAGGTCATCGAAATGACCCAGTGCACTATTGAAATTGGAATCCAATGAGGTACGATTTGAGATAACTAGGATCATTGATCTATTAGAGAGGAGGACGTTGAATTATGTACCATTTATTCTAGGTGCGATTCTATCAAGAAATGAATGGTTGGAGACCTAGAGGAAGGTCTCTAAAGGAGTCCAATGACAAGGTAGTTCAAGGACCGTCAGTCTGTCGGGAGGTGTTTTGTAGGATCTTAGCCGTCGAATCTTGTGTAGTTGTTTCTGAGGAGGAAGGTCTTGGAATCCTAACCATCGTGCATATGTAACCTTCGAATGAACCTAGACCATTGGATGAGGTGCAACGAGGATCCTTAGATCCATCAGAGTGTATGTCGTCGGAAAGAGTCGGTCAAAGTGGTCTATGGTGCTTGAGGTAGAAGCACTCCAATGAAGGAGGATTCTAAGAGAGGATGTGAGCCATAGATCTGTGAGTGGGCGCATGATTTGATCACAACAATAAATTTTTGTGGGTCCCACTTAAGATGAAGGTAGGAAAAAGGGTGTTGAGACGAATTATAACCGTCGTGTAAGTAAAGGGACCAATGAGATCCAAACCATTGGTTCCCAAATCTGAGAGTCATCAGATTGGTTGGAATGATCCATCAGAGTGAAACCATCGGAATGAAATTTAATCCTGTGACCTGTTGTTCCAATGGGAAGGAGATTGAGTCACTATAGATCATTGATCTGGTGGTAATAAGTAATTCTAACCATCAAATTAGGGGTGTTCAAGTCTTGAATTGTGGTAGTAGATCCTTGGGACGGATTTCATTGATAGTTGGAGATCGGATGAGGAGGTTGACCTATGTAAACATTCCCTTATGTAACATCCCTCTTTACTAAACATACTATTATTGACTAATTCTTTGAGAAAACTTGCTTTCAAGTGATCTGAGTATGGCACTTTGTGATTTCATTCAGATTATGGGTTATATATGATGATGTTGAGGTCTTAGGGATTATTGATTATATTGATGTATATATATTGACAGATGCTTTTGACGAGTTGTCCTGAGTGTGCATGATACATGACAGGTTAAGGATGYTGATGACATCGATGGACTCTGGGTTGAGTCAAGGAGTGGATTGTATTTATTGAGTATTTCATTTCACGCACATATGTTGTATGATTGATTTTAGTATGAATTTATGTATATGGGATTATTGACAATGTTTTTGTCAGTGGATGTAGGCTTGACAATGCTAGCTAATCGGACTCACATAAGGAGTAGAGGGGCCATGCACATAAACTAGACATTTGAGGGAGAGGTGTGGCATTGTCCCTGTCACAKCCTACTAGCAGTCCCACCATTGTCTGAATGGTAGGTTAAYGATTACCTAGTTCGAAAGGTCCACGATGTCGTGAGGGWAGACTGAGAAAGTCTCTCATAAAGATTTATAAGGAGTGCGCAATAAGGMAACATCCTTATTCGTTAGAATCCCTTAGTCTCTCACAAGGTYGACCAAGTGGAGTGTTGACTCCAAGGGCCAGACAACTTACAAAACAAGTCTAAGGCGAGTGGCACCCGTGGAGAATGAAGGCGTGTATTGACGGGCACGTCGCATAATTAAACCCGAGTCAATAAATCTAGGTGGCCTAGAAAACATTGAAATAATTAGACCTTGTTGGATTAACTAATTATTTAAACAATAGATTATTAATTATAAATTCTAACAAAAGTCTAAGCCTAAGTCTAAGACTAAGTTTAGGTCTAAATTTAAATAAAGGACTAAATGAATTATGACATGGGTTAAAGATTTGAGATAAATCATTTTCTAGGAAAAATAAGTAAGTAAAATCTAAAGATTTGATAAAATGCACATGTGTGCATGAAGTTCATAAAAAGGGATTTTATTTAGAAATAAATAATAACTTGAGAGGTTGGGTGTTCATAGAATGGAATCTTGAGCTACCCTACACTAGTCTAACTAGAAGAAGACTCCTAATTAAACTCTAACTAAGATCTAGTTAGGAGACACTCCTTAAATGAAGATCTGGGGAACAAAGGGACACCTAGGAGTGAAAATAGGAACACATTGAGGAATGTGAGAGAATTTGACCTTTTTAAATAAAATAAAATCTGTAATTACTGGTGTAACTTGGGGAGAATGTGACAAGTGTGTGAGTGAATAATCCAAATTAAATTAACTAAAAAGTTAAGTATTTGTGCATGAGGACATGTGTTAGTGAAGAAATTCCTATAAAAACAAATAAGGTAGAAGGGAAATGGATTTGACTTTCTGGGCATTGTTATGCTGCCAAATTTTTATTGGACTGTGTTTTACGTGTGAGAGTTTGGATACCAAGCTTGTAAAAGAGTGGAAGATCTTCCTTTCGAGGCAAGTCTTGGAGCTATTATTGTTGGTTTCTTGTGTGTGCCCCCTTTGCAGCTCGGGGGGATAAGGGGAAAGACGAGTACTCCTAGCATTGGTTGGGAGGTACCGATGAAGTCTCTGTGATTACCAAGCGAAGGAAAGGAAGGAGCGCAAGAATTTGAAGGGCATCTTCAATACACAACATTTATTGGGCTTGGTATTTTTATATTCTGAATTTAATTGTATTACAAGTGTAGTAGTATGTTGGACTAATAGGGTCACTCTAGAATCATTGGAAAGCCTGAATTCCATTTTTTAAAATTGTTGTCAACGAATATTAGATCAGAGTTTATATTTTTAAATTACAATTGCTGCCAAGCGGATAATAATTATAGTGTTTATGTTTTAAATTTTTTTGTAATTCCAAACGTTTTCTGCTCTCTAATTTGGGGAGGCTTGACCTCATTATGAAATTTGAATTTATATTGTGAATGTTATATGTTCTAAAATTGTATTTTATCTATTGAATATTGAATGATCAGATTTTTTAGTTGAGATTATTTTGGAAATTCAACAGTGATTTGTTCGCTTGTAAACCATGGAGTTAGTTCTGAAATTATTTCATGAGTTTCTCTGTTGAAATTCATTTAAAATCCAGATAAATTCTAATGATGGGTTCTCTGTTGAAAGGCATATTGGATCCGAATTTGTACCATAACTTCCTATTTAAGTTTACGATATTTCATTTCTGTCGAATGGTAGATCCCTAATGAATTTTTGTTAAATCCGAATTTATTGTTATCTCTGTTGAATCTTGGTTAACCTGAAGATATTATTAGAGTGGAGAATCTGTAAAATTTTGTTATGTAAATTCAAATTTTTCGGGATTGTGGGATGCCCGTATGAAGGTTTTCAGGAGTTTTTACTTACTTGTAGTCTTGGGCGTTAGCCCTTTTTCCTTGTCAAGTTATGCATGTGACCTTGGACTAGATCCTAACGCTGGCCAAAAGGGAGTTATTCGACGCTCCGAGACTTCGGTGCTCCATAGGTTTTTCAACTTCAACACTTTGTTTCACCCAGAGTGATTACCGACCAAATTCAGTCATAAAGCAAAGTCGACTGGTAGTTGTAGGTTAACCCTAACCCTTCGACTTTCCTCATCAAGTTTTAAGAACTTAATAAAATGGCTAGCAAATATTCTCCTCATGCGAGAATCTACAGTGGAGATCCACTCCCAAACTCTGGGTTTCAGGGTTTTCTCTTCTTTCATAACCTTATACTTTTCACCTAGATCTCCCAACCTCCGAAGGGCTCAAATATATGACAGCTTACGCTCCTCGTTAGATCAAAAATATTTGTCCACTCCGGAGTTCAGACCTCCATTAGTTTCTCACATTTTTTGCAACAACGACTCTGTTTTTCCGAAGTACTGAATTATGATTAACTCAAATATTAATGGTTCCCACACCTTACTTAGATATACATCAAGAAGAAGCTTCGAGGCTCCGGGATTCAAAATTTTTTGCAGCTACAACTCATGTTACCTGTGAACTAGTGAAGGTCGAACCCACAGATCTGACGGTCCTTGATTAACCATTGACAATGGTCAGGATTAATTCCGGGCTCCGAGAGTTTAGGACTTTTCTCACCAAAACAACTTTCACCCACCACCTCCTGAATGGCCGAATTCTGAATACTCAGAATCTACAGACACGTGTACCCAGTGTTGACGGTAAGGATTTACTTTGGACTTCGAAAATATGGGAGTTCCTTAACCTTTAACTTCATGGCTCTAATTCTTCCGGAGTACTGAACCTTCGAAGAACGAAGGCTCGCAGATCTAAGGGTCTATGATCGATCGCCAGGTATACAACTGTCCTTCAATACGAGACTTCAGAGCTTCGGGTTTTTTTGGCTCTTAAGACAGTTAGGACCTAAACTTGTCGAATCGTCGAACTCTTATGGATTCAACGACTAGTATTCGCCCACCGATATACGGTGTATATACACACCACGACTTCAGGCTTCAGGGCTCACTTAATACAACAACTCTAATCCACCAAAGTAATGAAGTGAAAAGGTCATAGAGTTTAATGAGTAAGCATCTCATGTCTGATCTAAAGATTATGGGATTTCGACTTCTCCCAATTAGATCTCTTCCACTCATTCCTAAAATAAAGAAATTATCCTCTTGAAGACTTACCCTCGCTATCCCTTATTGAGATTCGTCACTTAGACGACTCGATCTAGAATTTAAGAGGTCTCTTGCGCGCTTAATGCACTTACTTTGTGTAGTTGAACTGCCACTCCTGATCTTCATTCTTCAAAAGTTAAGGCATATCTATACCATGATTGGTCTCTGTGCTCACCTTCTGTTGTTTCTCCTGAGCTTTGCACTTCAAAAGTTCCTTCTGTGCACCTCTTGCTTTGGCACTGGGAAGACCTTGTTCTGTGACACGCAGAAGATAAAGTTTGGATCCAAAACAAAATTTATTTCTCATTTTTAGAGATAGACAAACACACAGACACAAAATTTACTTATCACAGTATCTTTGATTCAAAAAGTACACAGAAATTTTACAGTCTCCTCTTGGTGGTTGAGAGTTTCTCTCTTCTCTTCTTTTCTCTTTCATATATATATATATATATATATATATATATATATATATATATATATATATATATATATATATCGATTATGCTAACTCATAATGTCTAATTACTTGATTTGTGCATTGGAGGGCTGTTCATTTTTAATTAAAGATTGATGCTTGTATTTCCTTGGGAAAAGAGAGATATTTGTTTAATGGTGACTTGTAATTATTTGATTAATTTCATAAGGATATGGCATATTATATAGATGATGGTTAGTTATGGTTTTTATGAATTTTAAGGGAAGGAAAACTTGACTGGTATTTGAGAATTTAATGATTAAATTGTGTTATGATTTAGTACCTTACTAATATTAATTCTGAGTTTGGATTCGAGTTTGGATAAGGGAATTAGATGCTTCCTTGTTCCTCAGAACAGTCGCTAGTCTTGAGACCTTAAGTGGTCAAAATCAATCGGATGAATCTTGGACTTGAGCGTTGATTATGTGTCTTGGAAGCCTAACCTTACATGTATATTGTATGGGTAGATATTCTTGATTGCCTTGTATGATGATTTATTTTGTTAGTAGCAATGATGTTGTATGATGGAACTTATTGTGGTTGATATTGAATAATCGTGATGTTGTACTCTTGTTATATGTGATGTTGTGTGATATGGAAGATCCTTAATACATTGAAGTTGTATCTAAATCTAGTTGTGCGATGAGATGAATGAAATATAATGTGTACTGATGAAGTATGATAATAACGAGTTTCACTTGTTCTAATGATGTTTTATTAATGTTTCAATATATATATATATATATATCTTGTACTGTTTATCAATTACTTATATGACGTAACATAGTGGTTGTTAGACCTTCAGAGAAATTTTCAATACAATATCAAAATGTATGAGAATCCAAGAGGTTAAAATTAGATCCCTTAGGGTGAGAGAAGAAGAAAAAACAAACATCCCACCAACCTAAGGAGGATTAGGGGGTCATCGAGACCGCTTGATTGATTTAAAACACCTTTTATTTTACTAGAATGCATATTTAAAAATGATTGTTGATGTAATGGCTAATAATGTTTTGTTGTTTAATCATGTAGGACGTATTGAAAGACATGTATATGTGAATGGTGCAATGTAGCATGGAAGACACCTCACACCTCAAAGATAAGGAATATGATGGTTGGAGGGCTAGATAAACTCCTCCAGACTTAGTAGCCATTGTTAGAAGTCTGAAGGAAGACAATGAGAGGCTTCAAAGAGCTTAGGCTGAGCAGGAATAACTGAATCCAGTGCTATTGAAAAGTTTATTAAATATTCATAAGCACTTGCAACAAGGCCCAACCACTAGTAATGAAAAATTGAAACACTTAGAGAGATTTAAAACCCCTTCTGATGCCCTAAATCATGGACCATGCGATAACAATGTAGGAAGGTGTTCTTCCAATAAGAGGCATGGGGATGCAAGGAAAATAAGACCTAGTGGAAACATTTCCACAGAATTATATAGTAGGATACTTTCAAGGAGTTGTCCAGTAGTGACATTGGATCGAGTGTTCCCGAGAAGAATAAAATGAGACATTCACAGAGTTCTCTAACTGAATAATTTAAAAAGGATAAACCTCCTACCTTTAATGGAGAAATCAAGAACATAAAAGAAGTCGAGGCTTGTTTGTTGGTTCTAAAGAAGTGTTTTTGGATACATAATTACTCAAAAAATACAAATGCAAATATTTCCATCTTCAATTTTAATGGAGGAGCTTCCATATGGTGGGAAGAACTCAAGGAAGTTAAAGGGTTGAAAGAGAGCAAGTTGACCTGGAAGTAGTTTGAGAAGTATTTTAGGAAGGCTTACCTATCAAAGCAGTACTTTGATGGGAAGATAAAAGAGTTCCATGAACACAAGTTGGGATAACTTACAATGGATTCCTATTCCTAGAGATTTTTAGAGCTATTGATGTATGTTCCTTACCTCAAGGATGAAAAATCAAGGATACAACATTTCCTCAGTGGGTTGCCACAATCCTATTAGGATAGAGTTGAATTTGATGAGCCAACGACATTGGAGGATACCATTAGTAAGGCCAAGTGCTGTTATGATCAATCTAAACATAAGCAAGATCCTTTTAAGGATTGGAAGAGAAAGGATAAGAGTGGATTCTAGAAGAAGGGATTCAAATTAGTTCCATATAAGAATCCAAAGAAAGGTGCTCAATTTGATCAATTGAGCAGGATTATGCACTAGCATAATTTTCCATCTCAAAGTGGAAACAATGCAGCGAAGAAGGCAAGAGAAAGAGTAGAGGAGCCAAAGAAAGGATCTTTACAATTTTAGGGTTGTGGAGAGGCACATCTGTTAAGAGATTGTCCTCACTAGCAGCATGACAAAAAAATAATTTATCATGTTCAAGAGGCTAGTATGGTCGATGGTGTAGCCATAAGTGTGCCCAAGATATATGCAGTTGTTGAAAATCGACAAGCAGACCACCAAGCTTATGTAGTGGATTTGGAAGGTATAATTGTCAAGCTACCCATTTCTATTTTAATTGATCCTGGATCTAACCTTAGTTGTGTCTCTTCTCAAGTTGTTGAATCATGTGCCTTATAGAGAAAGAGACATGCAAAGGCATGGTTGGTTCAATTAGCCACAAGAACTAGGAGATAAGTGGCATAAGTGATAAGAAAAAGGATGGTACATTGCACCCTGTAGTATCCCTAGGGGAGATATGCCGGGATATTGAAGAATTCAACGTTTATCTATGTATCTCTGGCACACACATTGCATACAATGTTTTATTGTTGATTGACAAATTTTATCAAACAATTTGCAAGTAATTCAACCATGGGCATTTTGTCAAACATATTGCTTACATCCAACATAAACATGAGAAATAAGAGACAGTTATGACATTTTATTATGAATGGTGAAAAACTATAAAATATACTCCAATAACAATAACTAAAGGCTGCTATGTAGCTATCACATGATCCTAAGCACACAAGTAACAATAAAAACTTGAAAAAATGATGCTAGTGTCTCTACTAAAGATGGTGTTGCACCGCTTCAAATCAAAACAAGATTGGAAACCCTCCAAAATCGGAAACAAGCCCACTATTTTCCTCCAACCCACCTCTTCTCATCCAAACAGCTTCACAAAACTCTTATACTCACACCAAATGGACCTTGAGAGGTCCCCTGCTCGCTTCTAAACCCTCACGTTGTCTCCTGTACTATTCGTTGCTCCTCCAAGTGGGTTTGCAACCTCCTCTAAATTTTGTGGCATATTTTAATGGGTAGCTCAACCCTCCAAACACCCTTGTGACCTATCCTTAGCCCTCATCCTATAAATGAGAAGAGAATCGACCCTCTAGCAAGCATGATTCCCTTGTGGATTCTACAAACAACATCATGAATGATTCAACCGACCAATGCGACTTCAATACCCTACCAATAAATGAAAAATCGATTTCCAAAGAAAAATGGTGATTCTCCAATAAATCATTACACCTGGACTGAAGACAAATCACCAATAGAGATCCAAATGGAAAACCCTGAATGGATTTCCCCTATGTTTAGCTAGGGTGGATATCTCACCACCAAAACCAAACTAGCAATGGAAGGGTTTTTACCAAAACCTTAACAAAAACATTGGCTACAAGAGCACTCCAATAATATGTCAAATCATAATGAGGAAGGTGATGTACTGCCCTTCCTTTATACTTCTCTAAACCCCCTTCTAGATCTTTCCTCTTTTTGACTAAATCCACATGAAGATTAAAATAACTTTATAACCCTTTTAAAACCCCTTTTTAATGTCAAAATGATTAATTGGCTTCTGAGACATTCTCGGATGTTGGAAGTCCCTTTATCATCATTCCAACCTTTATATCTTTTAGTCTTGGTTCCAACGAGATATTACACTCATGTATCCCATCAGATAATATGGTCCCAATAACACATTTAGTGTATTTAATTAAATTATGCCCAATAATAACCAAAATTACAGAAATCATTGGAACACCATGGAAACAAGAGCGGACCGTGCGGAAATGATCCTGATGATAAAATATGATGAATGGACTAGCCTATACTCCATATAAATCCCCCAAATTTTCCAAGCTCATTATTAACCTCACTTTACTCGTATAGCCAAGATGGCATAAAATCACAAGGTCGCCTCTAACTGTGGAACAAAGGAATCCGAGAATGGGGACATTACAATCCTCCCTTCCCAAATGTTATTGGTCATAAAGCAATGCCATCCCAACATGTCGCTCCATTGACTGGGCTAGAATGAAACTAAAAATAATACTAGGGTTCCAAACCACCCTAGAAGATGTGAAGTATCCTCCACTCAATGCGTGATCCGAAAAGTTATGGATATAAGAGGCCTCCTCAAAACTGTTGCTAAGTAGAGAAAATCGGTCCCAAAACAACTAGATCAACCCCTCAAAGAACTACTCTATTGGGTAACCAATATCATGGAAGAAAAAACTGGCTCTCGCGTTGGTGTCAACGGCTGAATTGTCTAGTATTGAAATCTTAGGGTCCAAAGCTAATCTCAAAAAGGAACCACCATGTTGTCATTGCACCACCCTGATCATAACCGTCCAACCGTTATGCCCAACCTGCACTCTCCTCTCATAGAACTCCAAGCTAAAGTACCTTTAAGGGATGAACCTACTACCATTAGTAATTTACTACATAGACATCCATGTGAAGTCACGACCTACAGATCCATTGTCATGCTCGATGAGTGTGCCCTAACCTACACTACTGATGAGTCATACACTCTTCCGTAACTTCCCTCCACACAAACCTCTCTCGGACCTGGTTGTGAGTAATAAAGTCACCAAGGTCCCAAATTGGCCTGTATGACGTGAAGCACCCTCTACTCATAGCATCGATCTGCAAGGTGCATACACAAGAATCTATTCGACTACCCCTGATAAGTTAGGCAATCAAAAGGTACATAAACTTGGAAAATTACCCGGAAGACCACTCCTCCAAGCAACCAATCCCACACATTCCAAGAGTAAAATCTAGAAGTCGAACACTAGCCATCTCATATGTACCGACTGTTGAGCTGTCAACCACTGTAGTCCCAAGGTTCTAAGATAGTCCCTGAGAGGAACCATCATGCAGGAACTGCACCCACCTGATCATAAACGTCTGATTTCCATACTCAGGATGTTCTCTCCTCTCATGGTCTCCCAAGATAAAATCCCTGAAAGGACTAAACTCACTATCCTAGATCATGTCTTGCCAAAGGATCTCAATGAATTCAAGGTCTGCCAACCTATGGATCGACTCGATCCTGGGTCACATTAGGGAACACATATCTCTCCAAATCTTTGCAACTCTTCTCACAACATCCCTATAATGACATAGACCAATCACTAATACGACCTTGTCGATCATCATCTAAAGAAATCCATCTCTCCAATGAATGCCAGGATCCCATCACCAAATTGGAAGTCCATCACTCCCAATTCCTGCTGAAATCTCCGTGAACCAATCCAACAAGGTCTAGATCTCCTCCTATGCATTATGTGCACTGATCATATGGCTCAAATGAAATACTATGGCCACAATGCCACCTGTCTCCTCAAACTGACTCATGTGAAACTCCCATGTCCTATTATGTATAATGAGGGAATCAAATAACTGTTTATGTTTTGGTAGCTACGGGAGGTATTAACCTCCACATGTAACCTATGACTTAGAATAGAATATTCCGGAAAAAATTGAACCATTAAACAGATGTGTGGAAACCCTAAAAGACAAGTCGACCTAGAAGAATAAATAATATTAGATTATTATCTTCCAGAAATACAAGTCGACTCCACATGAAAAAGATAAACAAAAAATATAATTACTAGAAAGACTTGTTGTCCCAACCAGAAAAGTCACTGAACAAATTAATATAAATAGAGGACGTTTTATCTCATTTGTACACCTAATTAGAGGGAAAGTCTTGTGGAGAGCTGCAGTTGCAGCTGCAAGGAGGAATAAGAGTGCATGGTTATCTCTTGGTCTTGGTCTCTCTCTTGGTGATTCTCTTGGTGACATTCTTGGTGACATTCTTGGTGATTCTCTTGGTGACATTCTTGGTGATACTCTTGGTGATATTCTTTCTAAGTATGGTGCATTTCTGAGAGAGTAGTGCAACTGCAGCTACTGCAGTTGTGTATGGTACTTGTTATGTGGATATGGAGACTCTCTCTTGTGCGCTACCCTTGGAGGAGTGCTCTACTTGTCTTGAGTTGTTGTTGCAATTAGTATCTAGGGTTTATCTGTTGGTTCTGGATTAGGCTTGCCAGAATTATTCTAAGTAAAGGTTAGTGTGATCGGGGGTGGCATATGTGAATGACTATGGTTGGGTGACAATGATGTGACATTGTTAATGGTTAAACGAGCATACCAAAATTTCAACATGGTATTAGAGAAAGTTTCCTTCATAACATTCTAACCGTTGGAAGGAAGATCCTCCTTTTCCCCCATTCTCAAGCTCATTGAGCACTTACTAAACCCACTAAGAAGATCACCTAAGTAGGGCACATCTCTTCCCCAGATAAGATTTGCTAATTTATGAAGCTGAGCAATTAGGGTTTCCTCATAAAACCCTAGGTTTGTAGTGTCAGTTCCTTCGTGCTAGTTGCAACATCAGTTGTAGTGCTAGTTGCAACATCAGTCGCAGTGCCAGTTGCAACACCAATTTCAATGCCAACACCAGATGCAATACCTATTGTAGTGAAAGTTTATGTGAAGTATTGGGACTAACTTTTGGTTTTCCTAGTGCGCCTTACCCTAGCACATCTCCAACGATCTTTAGATTTCGAGTTGGAGCACTTTGAAATTTTTGGGTTTGTCATTGCTTGTCACTGTTGTCGGATGGTGTCGCTGTTGTCGGAGGTATATAATTTTATATGTTTAAACTATATCATTATATTAAGGGAATTTGCAAGAGAAGACATCTTTTTTTCCAAACAAACAATCGTAGATCCATAGGGATCTCATATCCAACACATTCAGAGGAACAATGCACTCCAAGTTTGATTATTTTGATATGCCTCTAGTTTTTATGGCATTATTGTGATATTATGAACATCTAGTTGTATTTTGATCTATTGAAGTTATGATTATCACACTAACCTATGTTCAAAGTTAAAGTTATGAACTAAATCTAGTCAAAGTATTATATTGATTAAGGTTGAGATTTTCGAGTTTATTTGCATTATATTCCCTAACTAAGATTTTTGTCAGGAAAGTATAGTGTCTTAAGTACAAGGGACAAGTTTGAGAGAATATTTGCCATCTTGAGTGAAGGAGACTCAAAAGAAAAGAAACAACACTCATTCTTGAAGATAAGACTCCAGGTTCTAGGTTTGATTGATTAAATTAATAAGTTTCCAATTGCACATATCAAGTTTAATAATTGCTACATTATTAGTTGTGACAAAAATCCTTGAAAGGTTCTATTACTGCTAGATACAATGAATACTTGGTAGCATGTGAGTACTATTGATATAAATGCTTATTGTACTTGGTCGTAAGATGAAATAACATCTCCTCTAGGAGATACTTCTTGTTTTTCTTCTAGGAAGGTCACCTTGGTAATAATATGATGATTACCATGAGATTGTCTTTTATTCTTGTTGACATAGATATGTTCTTATGAAAATGCTATTATACTTTTTGCTCTTGTTTGTCTTGTCTCGGGAAGGTTATTTTATAAATTCCATGGAATTTACCATGGAGGAATGATTGATCACAACACTAGAAGAGTGTTGTTCCTATTTCCTATTATTGTATTTTTATTTTGGCTCTTGTTCCAGGAAGGTCACAAGCAATATCTCTGAGAAGGAGCTATTGTGATTATTGTTCTTGTTCTTGTTTTTATTATTATAAAAGTATTATTCTTGTCCATTGTTTTCCCTTTGTTGTCCTTGTTTTTGGTAGGTCACAGATGATAACTCTGAGGGAAGCTATAATGACGGTTGTAGGAGACAACATATTAAATGGTCTCTAGTTTGAGACATGGAG
>ML816707.1:57561-80195 GCA_009831015.1 Picea engelmannii | reverse complement strand
ATCTCATTTGTACACCCAGTTAGAGCACAAGTCTTGTGGAGAGCTGCAGTTGCAACTGCAAGGAGTAATAAGGGCGCATGGTCATCTCTTGGTCTTGGTCTCTCTCTTGGTGATTCTCTTGGTGACATTCTTGGTGATACTCTTGGTGATATTCTTGCTAAGTATGGTGCAAGTATGAGAGAGTAGTGTAGCTGCAACTACTGCAGTTGTGTATGGTACTTTTTATGTGGATATGGAGACTCTCTCTCTTGTGCGCTACCCTTGGAGGAGCACTCTACTTGTCTTGAGTTGTTGTTGCAGTTAGCGGCTAAGGTTTATCTGTTGGTTCTGGAGCAGGCTTGCCTAAATTATTCTAAGTAAAGGTTAGTGTGCTCGGGAGTGGCATATGTGAATGCCTATGGTTGGGTGACAATGATGTGACATTGTCTATGGTTAAACGAGCATACCAAAATTTCAACAATAACAACAATAGATGTTTCTTCCACTTCCTACAAGACTGGACAGTGACTAGTGCGTTGGTAAACTCCAAGGGTATGACCAAGAGATCATAATGAAGTCTGGAAGTAGACCTGTGACTATCCTACTCCCTAGCCCTCATCAGCTGACATCCCAAACACAAATTAGTCATCGATGGATATGATTCTCCTTGAGGCTTACCCATCTACTCACTAATCCTAGTCAACCTCAACTCCATGGTATGCTCAAGGACTCTGTCAGGGGGTCTCCTTGGCGGAAACACCCCACAACTCCATTGTACACCATCATGTGCCAAGGAATACCCTTGAACTCTATTGGTTATCAATGAATCATCCTGTATCATCTTATATCCTTAGGTGCTACTATATCCATCACTCTGCTAATGTTTCCTAAACCTGCATCCTAGAGCGTACCCAAGTCCGTCATATATCTGTCCACCCAATCCATGGATGCATATATTGCTTTGTGGGATGGTCCACAAGTGATGTACTCAACTATATCATTTTTAGCTAAGCCTTGAGCCTTTAGTGGGATATCCAATAGAAGCAACCTATAATGAAAAACAAGCGCATGGTGAAAACCCTCTGCGTCAAACCTCTCCTCAAGTTCCTATAATTCGGAATGCTCCTCGTGCGAGATCGTCACAAGAGGCTCCTCCCTCGAATCATGAGCACCACTCATGCCCTCATGTGTCATGGATGTCAATGATGAAGAGTGTTCCCAACTCAGATGGTAACAAATATCCTTAACCTCCCTTTCCTTGTCTTCAACGAACTTAATAGGAAGGTCCCTATCCATGAACAACTACAGGTAATCGAATTTCATATGTTCTTGTGCTTCTTTGATGATGTGCAATTAGATACTAGTGACTCCACATGCCACTCCCATTTGTCTCTTCTACAACTAGATTCTCCACCTAAGGTATTCAATAAACTTATGGGCACCATCTACCCTTGTCAACACCTGCATAATTTTCTCCTCTATGACCAATAATCGGTTCTCCAAATCTTGCAATGCTAAGGGTATTTGTTCAATTTCATCATCATGTTGAGGTAAAGTCACATCCTCATCATCATCGACATCATACATGAAATATAGTGTTGATTCCTCATCATACGTAGGTGCTATCATGATTGAAATACCCTCAACATAAGCATCAATTGGTCGCTTGTTATGCGGTGTGTTGTTAAAAGGGGTTGTCTTCAATTGTTTTTCTTTTAGCAGTTGTAGTGTGTTGTTGGAGACCCATACAACCGAGAACAATATTGCATGTTATTTTTCCCGTGGTAAATTATGATAGGGCACCTACAGAATGAGTTGTCTGTGCCATTTTTATGCCAAACTCTTTGGTCGAACCGCCTATTCTTATATTCCACTAGCTATCTTAAACTATGAACATTACTTTGAGATCATATTTACTCCAGTTTGAATTTGATGGGAGCACTGTGCTTGCTTGGTTACTTGGGCACAATTTTGTTTGGTCTCTTGTTTGGTAATTCTGGAAGATATCTTTACTCACCCATTCATTTGGAGCTTGTGTTCAAAATAATTGTATGTTATTTTGGGTTCAATCATTATGTTGATTGTATAAAAGGGACACCTGTGTTCGAAATGTTTGAGGCCCGAATAAGAGTGATAATTTCCAAATTAATTGCATGAACAATGGTTAAATAAATGATGGATATGAGTTGTTGTAAACACTGTGTGTGTCCCTGTTGGTTTTAAAGGAGTAGTATTGGAGTAAAATTGTTATGGTCGTGGCTCAAAGGATATTGTTGTTCTTATAACGATTATGATGTTTTTCATTATGACTGTCATATTATGATAATGTGGATACAATAGTTATTGTAATTAAATATTTCTGGGCATACAGATTATCATGTAAATGATTCGGAAGCCATCAAGCAAATTTGTCAAAGAAAGTACCAGCTTGAATTATTGTTTTGGAAAATGAACACTGTTAAACTTTGAAGGTATGGACATAGATATGTTTTGATTTGTTTCACTTGAAAAATATCCATATCATTTCCCTATCATTCTACCATTTTTTCGCTAATTACATTCCCCTCACAATCCTGATTTCACTTATTGCATCCCTGTTCTGTGATATAAATTTTAAAAGAAACAGTCTGTGTAGAAGTGACAAAAGGGATAACATAACAAGGGTTGGTGACTGATATTTTGATATTTTATTACACAGTTAAATTTTTTCATTAATTGTCGAACAATATTTGTATATGCATTCCCTATCATTCTATCATTTTTCGCTAACTACACTCCGTCCATATTTCCCACGAACCCTATCACCCCCTGTTCACATGGAAATTAATGAATGGTTTGTTCCAATTTGGGTTCTTTAATTAGGTTGGCCATGGAATAATGCACCCTCGACCAGAAAGACCCCCTTTTCAGCCTCCTCATAACATCGTTGACATTCCCATTCCTCCACATGTGTCTTTGCAGCCTGAAGTACCCGCAAATGATGGTTGGCAAGAGATCGTCAATCAACCTATCTCTCACCATCATGGTTGGCCCACTATGTCATTGCCTTTTCCACCGCCTATCAATCCCAATGTCCATATTTCCCATGTTGTTTCGTCAATTCAATCTTCACACGCCAGTAAGAGATTAAAAATTGGTATTCCCCAACCTGTGAAAGACAAGGGAAAAACAACTGCCTCCTCTTCTTCTCCCTCCAATGATTCCTCGAAATCCATGTTTTCTCGCATGCATTTTAAGGATGACTATTCCCATGTGATCAATGAGATACATCCCCAAGGGTCCAATCAACACGAGATACTTCCGAGAAGTCTAAGGGAAAAACAATGAAAAAAGGAAAATTGCCTCACAAAGTGGCAAATATGTTTTTTAGATTATGTTTTGTTTATGATTTTAGTTGATGAAGACAATGCTTAGTGGTTTTCAGTATTTTGGAAAGCAAGCTCTATTTTGATATTTTGTGGATAATGTGGACATATATATTCTTTTGGATAGGATATAAATTATTTCTGATATTTAAATATCCAGTTTCAAAGATATTCAAGGGAGTTACAAGGGTGGCATATGGTTAAAATGATTATTTTTTTGTATTATATTTCATGAGTTAAAATGAAGAAATGACGAGAGTCACAAGGGGTCCCACCTACCTAGTTATTATTAATTAAGACCCTTAACTATATTATTATTATTTATTTCTCCTAAACTAATTAGTTAAGTTAAATTAACTTAACTAAAGAAAGTAGTTGAACTACTTCAACTTATTTGGAAAGAATAAAAGTTGAATGAGAACAAGAGACAAGAGGGGAATAGAAGGAGAAAGCAAGGTTTTCTCTTTAGTTACATGAGATAGTTTCAGTTTTCATTCATTTCTGAGTTTATTCAAAGCCTAATTCTCTTCTTGACAGTAAGGTCTTATTGTAGACAACAAGGTTCAAGACTGAACCACACTTTTCAGACGCTTGTCTTAGAGGTGTTGATCCATCCTTGATATTTTGTGTATTCTTATCTTCTTGTGAATTGAGTTTCATGGATGATAAAGGATATCTTGCAGATTCAAATTGGTAGTAGTTTGTGGCAAGCTGATCCAGATTATTAAATTTAGTTTCACTTTACTCTTGGATTCTTTTTGTATGGTGTTCATCGAAGATCTCTAAATCAGACTTTGGTCCATGCCCTCACAAAGGTTTTGTAAAGAGAAAATATTTTTGATATCTCAGAGTGAAATAAAATCAGATTGTTATTCTGTCTCATATATGTGTATTTGTGACTTGGTTTCATTTCACTTTTGATCTCCATGTTTACTTAGTCGCAAATCTGTGTGTATTCCATAAGTTTTATTTTATTTTATTTTTGCAACATATTTAAGCTATAAATCAACCTCAGTCCATGTAATTAATACTTGCGGATTGAGAGAATCTTTTGAGGCTATAAACCCCCGGGTGACATTCCCAACTATCTTGTCCTATCCAGGCAAGATCTGAAAATGATTGAGTAGGGTAATTCATACCTTTTCCTCAACATTTATTTGGTGACCGTACTGGGGAGATTTTCCATATCTCTATGGTTGATTGTATTCATAATTATCATTTAATATCTCTACTTTTTTTTGATTCTTTGATTGTTTTCTTTTCCTCATGACATTACCTGCTACAAGGCAACCCAATATAGAGCACGGTCTTAAACACCAAACCAACATTGCCTTAACTTTATTCGATACCATCTTAGAAACTGCTAATACTCGGGCTGAGCTTGAACGTTTGTGGGAGGTAATTGAACAAGACATAAGTATTTGTGAACGCTGAGAGGCCATACAAAGGAAACCTAGGAATCAATTGTAGCGCTCTTTTTCCTAAAGTTTCAGTTTTGTTTTTCATGTTCTAAAATTCTTGCATCTCTAGGAGAAGAAGAGGATTGTGTCATGAAACCACTCCTATCGTTGAAATAGGAAGAAGGAAAGTTATTCTGTCAACCCAACAAGGTGCTCTAAGGAGAAATTTATTTGATTCGGCTAGTTCACCTTTCTCACCCACACCCATCATCTACAACATGGCATCTGGAGGTGGATCTGGTGGTACTGGAGGTGCCTCATTGTCTCAACCTTCAGCCTTGTCAGTAATTGGTAGTTTGTATAGCCATCAAGTTCCTGTCCAATCTACTACCAACCCTGCCAAGATCATAAAGAAGTATGGGTTTTTCCAATTCAAGGAAGATGCCACTACCACCCCGTTGCACATATCCTCTCCCTTGAACCTAGCGCATGTTAGTCTTCCTTTACCAAAATTTAAACAACATCTACCTAGGTTTTCTAGAAATAATACCATCACTACAAACAAGCACTTGGTAGATTTCTATAATTCCTGTCACAATATAGGAGATAATGATAATGATACTTGCATGCGCCTATTTGTCAACTGTCTCGAAGGGAAAGCAATGACAGATTTTTTTGATCTCCATCCCAAATCCTTTCCACTTGGGAAGAGTTAGTTTACTGGTTTAAGTCCACTTATGGGCAATCTAAGAGCCCGGCCGAATAATTACGTGAATATAATAACACTGCGTACAAGGACAATGAGACTATTAAGTCTTTCAACCTTCATTTCACCAAGTTGTATAATCAAATTCCCGAACTTATTCGCCCCTAGAACCAAGTTTCTTTTATGCATTACTATACTTCTCTACCTTCCCCCTATCGACATAGGCTTGAAGAAAAGGTTATTGATGACCTTTGTTCCACCCTGCATACTTTTCTAGAATACAAAGAACAACTAGAAATAATAGGTCTCCCCAAAGGGGACTCGGTTAAACAAACATACATGTCTTCCCTCCTAGAACTTGTATAGGATATGAACAATTAGATGATAGTATACGAGCGAAAGGGAAATTTCCCTTCGCTTACTCCTGGGGCATCATATTCTTCACCACCTTTTAGGAATACCAATGAAAACAACTTTTAGCCCAAAGCCATCATGTCTCGCAGTTGGTGTAACTTTTGGGAGGAAAATCACTAGGAAAGTACCTGGGAGTTAAAAAAGAGTGCCAGAGATAAAATATTTGGCAAAAAATTGAAACCACCATTTTTGTTCTAGATTGGGAAGAACCGGAAGATGTCATGATCATAAACACCAGGAATAAATCCTATGCTTCAAAAGGAGAATATGATCCCCCTCGTACTTCTTCTAGTCCAAGCTCATCATCACAAGATGCCATTGTACATGATACCAAGACTCCCGACAGTCAAGGAGTTTCCTCCCATCTTCCCTCTTCCAAATATAAAATTCTCAACCAATTGGCTAATATCAAGGCCAATGCTACTCTTCTAGACATGGTTGGCATCCCTGGACAACAAAAGCATCTCAAAATTTTTATGGAAGGAAAAGCTTCCACCATAGACAATCTTTCTGAAGAGGCTAAAGAAGAGGATCCTATTGTAAATAAAGTAGGTGTAAATAACTTTAGACACCCTGTAAAAAACCCTCCATTTTTCATTTCTGTAAAAATTATGGATAAAATAGCCCATTGTTTCCTAATTGGCGGCGGTTCGGGCCCAAGCATAATGTCAAAAATTATTATGGAAGAGCTAGGATTATCATGTACTAATGAAAATTCTAGAAGCATGCTCTCATATAATAGTCTACAATAGTCGAATATAGGTGAAATCAAAGACGTGAATTTGGTTTTGTGTGCACATCCTGAAAGAAGAAAAACCCTAAACATCCAGGTAATTGACATGCAAGTAAGTAACTATTCTATCATCTTAGGAAGAGATTGGAAAGCCTTGACAGGTGGATATCTTTATCTTGACGGAACACAATTATATGTTCCTTAGAATGGAAAGAATATCATATTCCTGAGGAAAGGAAGAATCTCACCATACATAGAAAGTATTCCATAACCTAACGTAAACTATGTCGAGGAAGACTTAGGAGTGTACTCCATCTTTGCGGATGAGGGTGACACTTCCCCAGAACAAATTGACCTGGAGGATGGTATGTGGCACATGCAATTCGATGGCTCATGCTCCAATGAAGGTAATGGAGCTGACATTACCTTATACTCACTTGTAGGTAAAATTCACAACTTTTCTTATAGACTCGAATTTGCTTGCACGAATAACGTTACTGAGTTTGAAGCATTATTTATAGGCATTGAAAATGCTTATAATTTAGGTTGTGGACACCTTATAGTTTTTGGCGACTCTGAACTTAATGTGAACCTTTTATGTAAAATCTACTCTCCTAACAATAAGTTGATGAAACACTAAACCCAAGTTGTTTGGATGCTTATCTCAAACTTATTATCATTTAACATCATTCATGTTAAAAGGGAACTTAATTCAATGGATGACAGGTTAGTTGTGTTTGCAGTGCCTCCTACTCGACAACTTCTGCCTCAAAGACCTGATTGTACTTTTCAATATTTATATCGTCCTCATATTCCTGACAATGTATAGTCATGGCAGGTCTTCCCTAGTGATGAAGGCATCTGTGCTTTGATACAAAATGAACCATTTAAGCCCAAGGAGATTATATCCATGGAAAACAACAAAATTCCGAAAGGTTTGACTCCTCTATAAAGTTCATTTTCATTGAGTGATGTAGGAAACAAAGAAACACATAAAGAAGATGAGTCAACAAGGAAAGTGGGTGAAACCAGTTTCTTAAACATTGGAACACTCGATTCCCCCAAGAATGTTAAGATAGGTGCCCAATGTACTGATGAAGAAAAGATAAATTCACTAATTTACTTCATGAATTTCAAGATGTTTTTGCTTGGTCATATGAGGATCTTCGTGGTTTTGATCCTACTCTCATACATCATGCTATTCCTATCAAGGAAGGGATAAAACTAGTTAGGAAAAAACAAAGACCCATTAACCCTGCACTTGAGTCTACTATTAGGAAGGAGTTGGAATTTTTTTTGAAAGTTGGTATAATTTTCTCGGTTAAGTATTCAAAGTGGGTCTCAAATTTGGTCCTCGTTCGGAAGACAACAAGTCAGATCCAATTCTGTGTTGTTTTCCGCACATTGAATAGAGCAAGCATAAAATACCATTTTCCTCTCCCCAACATGGAAATGATTTTGTAGCAAGTTGCAGGGTCACAAATGATGTCCTTACTTGATGGTTTCTTTGGTTATAATCAGATCAAGGCAAAAAGGAATGATAGGTACAAAACCACTTTCACTACATGTTGGGGCACATTTGATTATGAACGCATGCCTTTTGTCTTATCTAATGCAGGTGCCACTTTCCAAATAGATATGCAGATAGCTTTTGACGATATGATCGGTAAGATTATCCAGATTTATCTTAATGACTTGACTATTTATTCAAAAAACCGGTTGGATAATTTTGGTCATCTTAGAAAAATTCTCATGCAATGCAAAAATTTTGGTATTTCTTTAAATCCTTGTAAATCTATTTTTGTCGTTACCAAGGGAAAGCTCCTTGGGAATATTGTTTTTGATTTGGGAATAAGCATAGATCCTGAAAGGATCGCTGCTATTCTGAACCTTCCTGCTCCCGCTTCTAAAAAGGAGGTTCAAGCCTTTACAGGCATTATCAACTTTGTCCGTAGATTTGTTCCTGATTTTGCTTTAATGGTCAAACCAATTCATAATCTTCCAAGGGAAGATTGCTCCTTTTCTTGGACTAAAGACATCGAAAATGATTTTTTAAGGATTAAGAAAACAATAAGTTCCGCACCAGTTTTGGCGAAACCAGACTTTGAGAAAGATTTTATCGTATACACTAATGCCACTGAGGAAGCAATTTCTGCTATTCTCCTACAATGTGATGACCAAAATAACAAAAAACCAGTAGCTTACATGAGTCAAAGCTTATGAGATGATGAATTTAAGTATTCTTATATCGAAAAACATGCTTTTGCTCTGGTTAAAGCTGTGGAGAAATTTCACCATGTTATTCTAGGCAAGAACACACAGGTAAAAGTCCCTTTGCCTGCTGTCAAGTTTTTTCTTTTGTAGACTAATATTTTAGGAAAGATTTCACATTGGCTTGCCAAGATTCAACAACATGATTTAACCATCATGACTTTGAAAAAAATTAAGGGACGAGACTTAGCCCTTCACTTGGCTCAACATGCTGAAGCAAGTGAAGAAATTGACGAACAAGATAATCTTCTTTCAACACTATTTTACATTGAGAGTCAAACCCTTCCCATAGTTGAACATCCCTAGTATAAAAATCTGGTGTATTACTTTCTATATCAGAAATGCCCAGATGATTTAGATACTCATCAAAAGAGAAGGCTCCGTCTTGAATCTTCCATAGATACTATTTTAGGAGACTTTTTGTTCAAAATATTTGTCAATGGCATATTACTTCAATGTGTGAATAATGAGGAATCACAAAAATTGTTACATGAAACTCATGGATCTTCATATTTTGTTATTCATGTAGGTGGTCATTTTTCTGCGAGAGAAACAACTTATAAAATAATCAGAAAAGGTTATTATTGACCCTCAATTTTTCAAGATTCTTATAACTGTTCAAGATCTTGTGACAAGTGCCAGAAATTTGTTGGGAAAAAATGTCTTTTTGCCATGCCTTTGCAAGTTGTCCTCCCTGATTTTCCTTTTTCGAAATAGGGTCTAGACTTTATCGGTCCTATTAACCCTCCATCTTCAGCAAGGCAGGTTTTTATCTTGATAACCATAGATTATTTCACTAAATGGACTTAAGTTGTCCCACTTAAACACTCACAGGATGAGCATGCTATTTCTTTCCTTGTAACTAATATTTTCTCCAGATTCGACGTTCCTTTAGAAATTATTACAGACAACAGTCCCACTTTCATTTCCTCTAATATGAATCAGTTTCTAAGCAAGATGAGAGTCAAACATTTCACCTCATCAACTTATTACCCTAAAGGAAATGGGCAAGTCGAGTCTACTAATAAAAATCTGGTTAGGATCATCAAGAGGCTCAATGAAGATACGCCTCGTCAATGGCACACCCTCCTCACTTATGCCCTTTGGGCATATCACACTACTACCAAGGTAAGCACAGGTTGCACTCCCTTCCATCTTGTTTATGGCCAAGAAGCTATTTTTCCTACTGAACTGTATTCTCTTCTCTACGGTTGATGCTACAGATCAAAGAATTAAATTCTTCTAATGTCCCTCAAAGGATAAATGCATTGTTAGATTTAGAGGAACAAAGAATGTTTTCCTTGGAAAACATAAAGAGGCGAAAACAAACCGTGAAGAAACATTTCAACAAAAGCGCAAAATTCGTCAGGTTTAAAGTAAATGAGAAAGTCTTTCTTTGGGATTCAACCCATGCTGATAGAGAAAGACATTCGAAGTTTCAAAAACTATGGTTGGGTCCTTTTAAAATCACTTTTCTCTTGGGAACAAATTATTAACTTCTAAAGGACTTGGAAGAGCGATTATTTTCCTATAGTACCAATGGTTCCCACTTGAAACACTATGTGGAACTAGTTTGAATATTGAACGCTGCATGAAAGTCACTGTTGTATTATAGTTTTATGTTTCACTTTTTTTATTTTGCCTTGTTGTTTTTCTTTTTCTGTTGTTTTGTTTCCGCTATTTTTCTTTTATTGTTTTCCTTTTATTTTATCAGAAATAAACTTTGGATCAGTTTCTCCACAACAATGCTATTCTGTAAGTATTGTTGGTCAATATCAATCAAGGTACACAATTGTCATGATGTCCCCCTTGTAGTCATCACTGAAATTGCACTATGCTTCTAGTACTGTTGTTAGTTAGATAATTGGATTTTCATCCCTACTTTCTTATTTCCCTTTCTTCCCTCCACCCTGAGATTCAAGAAGAGCACACCATAAATTTTTCTCCTTTAAACAATAAACGCTTTCACTATGACCAATCGAATGTTATGCATACAGGAACAAACCCCTCATACTAAACACTTTCCATGAGCTATTCCCAAAGTCCCGAATCATTTTTCCCTTAAACCACCTCACTCCCCATGTTGCATAATCATTTTGGTAAATAATTCTTTGATCTACGGTTCACTTGGTTTGCAAAACCGAACATTCCGAGTTCTTAATCTGTTAGAAACAAATTTCCCTGTGGATTCGCCAGTTTGTTGACGCTTAAAAATGCAATGATGAAGGTTATGCTTGCAAATGTTGCCAAGATTTATTATTTATCTATAATAATAATAAACTAGTAGGTGGGACCCCCTTTGGGGTACTCATTGGAATATGGTGGATGAGAAACGCTTGTATTTTTCCTATCTATGTGATGGTAGCAACACGGTTCTCTACAATTCATTTTGTTTTAGGTCGTGGTTTAAAATGTTATGGTAATATGTGTTGGTTGGATGATTAAAACATGGAGTTGAGTGGTTTGGATGATCTCTCATAAAAGATGATAATGTTTCCCTTTTGAATAAAAGAATTATACTCCAAGTTCTAATGTTGTGTATTGTTCATGACAAATGTTAGGTTCTCTTGACCCTTGCTGCTATGGTTATGCACATTGTTTTAGTTTCATCATGGGTTGTGTTCCTAGCACATTGTCTTTTGAAGGAATTTGATATTGGCAAGGGGTGGCGCACTTTGCAAAAGTGATGTGTAAATTTTTGTTTTTTTGTTGATTAATGGTATAGTGTTATGGTGAGTTGGCTAGTGGGCTTGGCTCATAATAGGAATTGAGTGAAGATCTGAGTGGAGAAGCTACGTGTAGTAAATTCACATCACTCAAACTCCCCTCGAGCCTGTCACCCTAGTCATTATTGCAATTTTTTTCTTTGGTAGTTGTTGTTGCTCCGCCTTTCCCGGTCGTGGAGGAAGTATACAGTCTTGTTTCTTCTCCTTGCACAAAATTTTACAGGTATGGGTTTTCTTACTCTTCCATCCATGAGAGTTTCTCTGCCTTTGAATCAAATGTTGGCTCTGGTTTCTCGTGGTCTGTGTGATTCTCAAGCTGTTATGATATTTTGGAACTTTGTGTTATGGTTTCAGTTTTGGTTTTATGTGGTGGTCATTCTGAGACTGTTGGATCTTAAATATTGGTTGCGTGGTCATTGTTGTGGGTAATCGTCCGCAAGGGATTGTTAAGTAAAGTTTGCAGTGAATCCTTATTTACCATGGTTTCTTTTAGCCCCTCTATTGAAATTGGTTATCACGGTCTACCTAAGCTCTGGGCTTGGCAAATATCCCACCTATATATTGACATTACTGGTCTCTATGAATAAGTATGCCCACACCATGTTTGAATCTATGGATTTTTATGTGAACTATGACGGGAGGTTGGAGCATTTCGTACCTTGTCTTGGAAAAAACCTGAGTTGTTAGCTTGCTTTCTATGATCTCACTGACACCGTTGCCTGGTAAATGTTATATAGTACAAGGGCATTTCGACCCAAAAGTTGATGAGAGCACTATTCATTCTTTTTGGTTGGGCATGGGTTTATATTTGGTCACTTGTTATGTAGTGTTGTTAAAAGGGGTTGGCTTCAATTGTTTTTCTTTTAGCAGTTGTAGTGTGTTGTTGGAGACCCATACAACCGAGAGAAATATTGCATGTTATTGTTCCTGTGGTAAATTATGATAGGGCACCCATGGAATGAACTGTTTGTGCCATTTTTCTGCCAAACTCTCTGGTCAAACCGCCTATTCTTATCTTCCACATGCTATCTTAAACATTGAACATTACTTTGAGATCGTATTTACTCCAGTTTGAAGTTGATGGGAGCACTGTGCTTGCCTGATTACTTGGGCACGATTTTGTTTGGTCTCTTGTTTGGTAATTCTTGAAGAGATTTGTACTCACCCAGTCATTTGGAGCTTGTGTTCAAAATAATTGTATGTTATTTTGGGTTCAATCATTGATTGTATAAAAGGGAGACCCGTGTTAAAAATGTTTGAGGCCCGAATAAGAGTGATAATGTCCAAATTAATTGCATTGAATAGTGGTTAAATAAATGATCGATATGATTTGTTGTAAACACTATGTGTGTCCCTGTTGGTTTTGAAGGAGTAGTATTGGAGTAAAATTGTTATGGTTGTGGCTCAAAGGATATTGTTGTTCGTATAACAATTATGATGTTGTTTGTTATGACTGCCATATTATGATAATGTGGATACAATAGTTATTGTAATTAAATATTTATGGGCATACAAATTATTGTGTAAATGATTCAAAATCCAACAATAAAATTTGTCAAAGAAAGTACCAGTTTGAATTATTGTTCTAGAAAAGGAACACTATTAAACTTTGAAGGTATGGACATAGATATGTTTTGATTGCATTTAAGATATCATGTTTTGATTTGTTTCACTTGAAAAATATCCATATGGTTTCCCTATCATTCTACCATTTTTTTTTCGCTAATTGCATTCCCCTCACAATCCCGATTTCACATATTGCATCCTTGTTTTGTGATATAAATTTTAAAAGAAGCAGTCTGTGTAGTAGTGACAAAAGGGATAACATAGCAAGGGTTGGTGACTGATATTTTGATATTTTATTACACAGTTAAATTGTTTGATTAATTGCCGAACAATATTCGTATATGCATTCCCTATCATTCTATCATTTTTCGCTAATTACACTCCCTCCATATTTCCCATGAACCCTATCACCCCCTGTTCACATGACAATTAATGAATGGTTTGTTATGGATGGATTTGCATGTATCTCATGTCAATTTTGAGCCAACTTTTGATTCATGTAAGCATAGTGTCATGTATGGTTTATTAAGAGCTTCATTACTGAGGAATTGTTGCCGCAGGATGAGCTTTTTCAGTAGAGGCAACAATGGCCTAAATAGCAGAGGCAGGGGAAATTGGAATCGAGGCCATAGGAGGCCTAGATTTTCCATCCATTTTGACGTTGATCCTTAATAAGTGAACCAGTTTTTCCAAGTTGGGTTCTTTAATTGGGTTTTCCATGGAATAATGCACCCTCGACTAGAAAGACACCCTTTTCAGCCTCCTCAAAACATCCTTGGCATTCTCGTTCCTCCACATGTGTCTTTGTAGCCTAAAGTCCCTGCAAATGATAGTTGGCAAGAGATCGTCAACCAGCCTGTCTCTCACCATCGTGGTTGTCCCACTATGTCATTGCCTTTTCCACCACTTGTCAATCCCAATGTCCAGATTGCCTGTGTTGTTTCACCAGTTCAATCTTCACACGCTAGTAAGAGATTAAAAATTGATATTCCCCAACCTGTGCAAGACAAGGGAAAAACAATTGCCTCCTCTTCTTCTCCCTCCAATGATTCCTCGAAATTTGTGTCTTCCTGCATGCATTTGAAGGATTATTGTTCCCATGTGATCAATGAGATACAACCTCAAGGGTCCAATCAACCATGGGATACTTCTGAGAAGTCTAAGGGAAGCAACAGTGAAAAAAGGAAAATTGCCTCACAAAGTGGAAAATATGGTTTTTAGATTATGTTTTTTTATGATTTCAGTTGATGAAGACAATGCTTAGTGGTTTTCAATATTTTGGACAACAAGCTTTGTTTTGATATTTTTTGGATAATGTGGACATATATATTCTTTTGGATATGATATAAATTATTTATGATATTTAAATATCCAGTTTGAAAGATATTCAAGGGAATTACAAGGGTGGCATATGGTTAATTTTTTTTTTTTTTTGTATTATATTTCATGAGTTAAAAGGAATAAATGACAGGAGTCGCAAGGGGTCCCACCTACCTAGTTATTATTAATCAATACCCTTAGCTATATTATTATTATTTATTTATCCTAAACTAATCAGTTAAGTTAAATCAACTTAACTAAAGAAAGTAGTTGAACTACAACTTATTTGGAAAGAATAAAAGTTGAATGAGAAGAAGAGACAAGAGGGGAATAGAAGGAGAAAGTAAGAATAAGGTTTTCTCTTTAGTTACATGAGATAGTTTCAGTTTTCATTCATTTCTGAGTTTATTTAAAGCCTAATTATCTTCCTGACAATAGGGTCTTATTGTAGACAACAAGGTTAAAGACTAAACCACACTTTTCAGACGCTTTCTTTAGAGGTGTTGATCCATCCTTGATAGTATGTGTATTATTGTTTGTTTGTGAATTACGTTTCATGGCTGATAAATGATATCTTGTAGAGTCAAATTGGAAGCAGTTTGTGGCAAACTGATCCAGATTATTAAATTCAGTTTTACTTTACTGTCGGAGTCTTTTTGTATGGTGTTCATAGAAGATCTCTAAATCAAACTTTGGTCCATGCCTTTGCAGGGGTTTTGTAAAGAGAACACATTTTTTTATATCTCAGAGTGAAATAAAATCATATTGCTATGATGTCTCATATATGTGTATTTGTGACTTGATTACATTTCTCTTTTTTATCTCCATGTTTACTTAATCACAAATATGTGTATATTCCATAAATTTTATTTTATTTTATTTTTGCAACATATTTAAACTATAAATCAGCCTCAGTCCTTGTAATTAATAGTTGCAGATTGATAGAATATTTTGAGGCTTTAAACCCCTGGGTGATATTCCCAACTATCTTTTCCTAGCCAGGAAATATCTAAAAATGATTGAGTAGGGTAATTCATAACTTTTCCTCAACAAGGCCCACTTCACCACCACACATTTCAGATTCATCATGATGGTGTCCACCACATCAAGTTTCTTCTAGAAGAAATTGAGTCTTGCTCCATGAGGTACAAGATAGGTATTATGGTGAATGTCATTGCAATATTTGAGGCATTTAAGTGTGTTTCATTTAAAACTAATTTTGATTATATAACGTCTACTTGGAATTTATGCTATTTTCCCTATTTCACCTTGTTGGTTGACATTGTTCCCTAGTAAGTGGTCACCCTTAGGGATAGGTTTGATACTGGGAGGTGTCCTTGACGAGTCATTGTGCCATTCCCAATCATACTTTCCACTTTTCACACTTCATTCCCTCACCCCCTTATCTTATTTGATTTTTGGGTGTATTGACCCAAGAAGGGATTGTCCCTCATTTCATGGGAAGAAGGGGTTGAAGGCCCATAGGGGAATGTAGATGGAAAAAGATAAAATCCAAATTATAACCCTCCAGATGCTCACCCAGAAATGTCTTGAGAACAATGAAATGTTTCTCCTGAAAAATCAAAGACCTGCAAAAGCAAACTCACATTATATAGATGTCCCACTTGTTGAGGTGTGTACACTCATGCAGTGTCCCTTTATTTCCATGCATATGGAACTCTGTGTACCTCTAGCTTCAAGTGACGGTGCAATACTTTTTTCTTTTCATGTCTTATAGTGCCCAATGTTTTTGGACTTTAATTAATTAATGGAAATAAATGGGCTTGGAAAAAAGATGCATTGAAAATGAAGGTGCAACACACCCTCTACAAGGGAACCCATAAATGAGACACTACGAAACCCTTGTATGTCATGAACCCCATGCCCAATAGTTTACCCCCATCCACTTCATATTCTCCACATGGTTTAGAGAGGGGTCCACCTAGGAAACACTCCTTGGCTTGAGGAATTATTCACCCAATAGGTGACTTTGTCAACCCTCCCATACCTAAACTTGGAAAATTGCATAAGGTCTTTGAGCACTTGTTTAATTTGACAAGTTAGTTTTGATGTACATGCTTGGATGGATTTTATATTAAATGTGATTTTACTTGCCATGATGATTTGAATTGAGACGCTTGGAGGGCGCACTTGTTTGTCTTTGCAAGATCTTGTTGATGGACATTTTGGAGGAACAAGCCTAGCTTAGGCCTTCACGGGCAAGAATCCCACGGGTTGGATGCCATTGCTTGTACACCGGAAGATGAATGTTGTCTTTTGAGGCAAAGGAAGACACCATGGAAGACCTCACCTAGACACTAAGCATCCAACAACTTGCCTTTGAAGGCCAAAACATCACTTTGGATGGATTGACGTCATATTAGGGATAAGGTTTGGTTGATGATGGAGTTTTTTGATGGACACTTGGCATTTTGGAGGAGGAATGTTGAATTTTCATTAAGCTAGGCTCAAGAATGTAGTTAATTCCAATTTTATCATTTTACTTGAACCATAGACAATTGCAGTTTCACATTTAACAATTTGTTGCAGCAACCAAGATCACAAGAAAAAATGCCATGCACAAGTACACAAGAAGTATCCTGGGAAACTCTTCTCAACAAGGGAAGAAAACACAACCAATCCTTTGCTATATTCTTCAAGAGAAAGACCTCCCACACCATAAACCTAGCACACAAAAGGGTTCTCACAAAACCTAGAAGCTAGCGCCCAAGAGAGGTGCACTACTGCCCAAGTGTTGTGGGTGGGAATCCCTCCTACAGACTTAGCATTTAAGGGCTCTAATCATGCATGCAAAAAATGACCATTTCAAAGGCCTCAACTCTTTTATATTATCCCAACACAAAACCCCACATTCATGCAATACAAAGGTGTAAATGAGATTCGATAACTCTACCTTAAGTCCTTCGTTTGATGTCGATCCCTTTTCTTTCGCTCACTCTTTGATTGCAAGCCTCCTCCCAAAGCTGACCTGCATTCACTCATGAAAAAACAAAAAGATGTGAACATGCATTTCATATACTAATTGTTGGGTTAGTTGTGACAATATCATGAAATAAACATTCAACTTGAACACATGATATGGCGGGACAGGAAAAGTATTCCTTTTTTGTATTAATCTTCACAATAGTAAACTTACAATATGTGGTCGGCACGGCTCCTCGAAACTAGTCCTGGGATCCTCTTCAACTGTCCTCCAAATTCTTTTCTCTATATTTCTCTTTGCACAAGGGCTAAAGGTTGGGACAAGGGGAATTCTCAATTAGGTATAGTCTCTTTTCTATGATTTTCCTCCTTTCAAATGGGACCCTTACCCCTTCTTTTATAGGCTAGAAGGAGCTAGGTATTTGGTCGAATAACCGACCATGCATGGCTGAAAGGTTTAGTTAACTTGCCCAAAGCTGTGTGTTCCATCGACAACTTTCCTTTTTCCATGCTTTTGTAGGTACACATGGGTTGTATTGGAGCAACTAGCGTGTACACGCATGTAGTAATGGAGCAGGGCACGTGGGACTTTATAAAGAGGGTTTTTAACCAGAGTTGTTCAGTACTGGCTTGGAAAATAAGGCATATGGGATGGACTGATGTCAGGTAAGTATGTTTGGTGAAAATTAGGGTTATAACAGTTCCCCCCTAATGTGTGAGGTCAGAAGAGCATCTGATGGCCGAAATACATTACCAATCTTTATCAACGTACCAAACCGATGAGCCCAGGGACCAGAATTCAGGAGGTGCCATCTGCAAAATAACAATTGTCTCACCGAGGCGGGCATACCCATGCTCGGGATGAAATAAAATCATGGCTACCAATCAAATACACTGTAGATCCATGTCATCTAACTATATAAAGTGTAGCCACGAGCAATACACAGAGGATCTATAGCTCAAAATAAAAAAGATATACATGTATAATATCCATCTTCTAGAAGCTGATAAGGCCTGATGGCTAGAAATGAGGTCTTCAGAGCTCGAGCAACAACTTCAAAATCTTCAAAACTCGGGTAGGAGTGTAATATGAGTGTATGAATTCACTACCCAGAGGTATTCGACAACTCGTCGGTCATGGACTAGAGAATCTTGATGATCAAACTGAAGGCTTTATTGATTTTGAACAAAGACTTGATTGGACTTTTGGGATGGCCGAGCATGAGGGCAAGAGACAAACTGCAGAGAGGCCGACTCAGGCTTAGAAAAACTTCCCTTGGATAATAGAAAAACAAAATATGAGACTCGGGCAGCATGGCGTTAACATAAGTTTACGAGGCAGGAGGCAACACAAACTCTACATATGTTTGGAAGAATAACCAAACGGAGGAGGACACAACTCAATGTAGCAGGAACAAATTCCTAAGGTCATATTAAATCCCATGGTTTGACGAACAAATGGAAGGATGTGCTTTATCCAAGGACGACTCATTGTGCTGCCAATACAAACAAAATACTTTTCCCTTCCTCTTTTTGGGGTATATTTGATTTTTTTTTTGTCTTTTTCAATAATTTTGGAAAAATAATAAAAGAATGTTACGTTACAAAGGAGGGATGAGTGTCGTAAACATACGAGTTCGAGGCGCAAGGACAAGACTGATGTTCAAAGCAAGGACACTCAGGAAAAACCCCTCCTAGGGCCAAAGGTGTCAAGACGCTGAGGCAAAGTGCTACAGGGCTTGCATATAAGGCATGCTTCAGATGGTTCAGTTGAGAGCAACATGGAGCCGACATTAGACCAAAGACGTAGGTATGAAAACATGGTTAACAAAACACACAATGGTAACGTCCTTTGATGTAAGTTTAACGAGCCCAGAGAGGGTAAGCTCAATGCTTTTTCATATTTAGAGAGTCTGAAAAAATGTAAAAGGAGACTCCACTAGGGTACCTTTTTCGAAGGTAGTCTAGTCGGCTCGAAAAAGGGGTAAACTAGCACCAACCAGATGTCTATTCAAAACCATTTTAACGAGTGTGATAAAGACAAGGTCACTCGGCAATTTTTTTCATTTTTAAGGAGTCTGAAAAAATATTAACTATGGACTCCGTCATGAATGTTTTTCTGGACCATTTTAACGAGTGTGAAAGAATAAGGTCACTCGACGATATTTTCAATTTTAGGGAGTCTGAAAAGAGTTTAACTATGCACTCCGTGGGAGTTCCTTTTTCATAAATTTAGTCCCTCAGGCCCAAAAAAGGGTTAAAATTATACCTGAGGGTACCCTTCTAGAGATCCGAGGCCTCTAGACTATACCTTTATTCGTACAGTTGACCGTCCGGACCAAAAAAGGGGTAAACTACTGCCAAATAGATGTGACTTCAAATTTCAGTTTAACAAGCGTGAAAGGCCACAAGATCTCTTGGAAATCTTTTCATGTTTAGAGGGTCTGAAAAGGACTTAAAAGAAGACTCGTAAGGGGATACGACTCATGTATGCAACTAGCTCAGGTAGTGCCTGCTGCTAGGCTCAGACCAAGAGTCTGTTCGATAGTCAATTTGGAAAGTCTCCCAAAAGGGAAGAAAACACAAACCACAGTGGAAGTCCTCCCGCGGTATAGAAACCATAGTCATGGCTTCAAGGATAGCCTCATCTAAAGGCAATTCAAAATCTGAGAAATCACGCAAACGAGGGTCGACAGTCCCAAAGGGTAAAGTAAACTAACCATACTCCATATGATGATGGAGGTTCTGGCCAGGATTGGCAGAGTCTATCAATGAAGAATCACAAGCACGAGGGCTTGAGGATCTACAAAAAATGAGATCAGACTTGGAAGGATACTCAAGCCTACTTGGACCAAGAGAGGGAAGCAAGGGTTCCCATGCCCCCATTGGATAAACCAATGGATCAATTGCTGAGACCAAGTCTCAAGAGGGAAAACATGATTGCAAGGTTCCTGCTCAGAAGCAATTGAACACCGAGAATAAGATGCCACATAATTAACCCGTGGCGGGGTGGAGTCTACACGAACACTAGGAACATATAAAGGGGCAGCCTGAAATAACGCTGAATTAGGATGGTGATTATCAAATGCCAATTGGTCAATAGTGACAATGCTTCCATTGTGAGGGAAATGCATCACCCAGAAGAGTGTATATACCACAACATTCATAGCATATACATAATCATGCCCGAGAAGCATATTGAAATCTAACGGGCCTTGCACCACTATAACATCGACACAGACAATTTTCTCACCTAACGAGATATGAAACTGAGGAATAACCCCTAAACAATCACTAGGATGTCTGTCAAAAGACAACAGCTCATGCGAAGTAGACACAAGCTTGGGAGATCCCAAGACTTTCCAAATCGAGGAGGATAAAATACTTGCGGAGGCTCCTTCATCCAGAATACATCGATAAATTTTTTTTGAACTAACTTCAACCCTTATTTGAAAAGGTGCAAAAGAAGGAATATGAGGCTCAACAAGATCATTCCAATCAAAGGAAACCATCCTAGGGCTTGGAGGGGGTGTGCTCGAAACGAGCAGAATGCCCCCTTGTTCTGAAAGTACTGAACTGGAAATGCTAAAAAAATAGTCGGTGGACACGTCACTCCCCAAAAGAAGAGTGGGAACATTCGATGACTGCATCGGCATGACCACTTTTGCAACCAATGGATGAATAGGCTACGGGACTACATGGTCTAAAGTTCCCTCACCGCCTAGATGAGGAGTGGGATCAACCGATGACTGCATCATTATGACCACTTTCGCAACCAATGGATAAATAGGTTGCGTGACTACATGGTCTAAAGGTACCTCACCCCCCAGAAGAGGAGTGGTATCAGCCGATGACTGCATCAACATGACCACTTTCACAACCAATGGATGAATAGGCTACAAGACTACATGGTCTAAAGGCACCTCACCCCCCAAAAGAGGAGTGGGATCAACCAATGACTGCATCGGCATGACCACTTTCACAACCAATGGATGAATAGGCTGCAAGACTACATGGTCTAAAGGAACCTCACCCCCCAAAAGAGGAGTGGGATCAGCCGATGACTGCATCAGCATGACCACTTTTGCAACCAAAGGTTGCATAGGCTGAGAGACTACAAGGTCTAGTGGCACCTCACCCCTCAAAAGAGGAGTGGGATCAACCGATGACTGCATCGGCGTGACCACTTTCTCAACCAAAGGTTGAATAGACTGTGAGGAAACCTGAGAAGACTTAGAATCAGAAGATCTTGCAGACAGGGACCACAATCTTTGTACCTCTGGAATGCCAGGGCACATATGAGTAAGGTGATCTCCCTTGCAAATATTACAAGGGAACTTAGGCTTATGTCCTATCCGTCTAGGTTTCTCAATAGAATCGATGCCCCCAGCATGACTAGCAGTGGTTGGTTGCACATCTCCAACATGACTTACAGAGGCTGGTGATGGGTCGATAACTTGACTTGTAGAGGCTACAGACCTATTACCAGTATGACTAGTAGTGACTAGACTCTTTCCCCCAGCATGACTTGCAGAGGGTGGGTGTGTGCAGCCAGCATAACTTGCAGAGGCTGGGTGCTGGTCTTCAACATGACTTGCAGAGGTTGTCGACCGATCTCCAACATGACTCACAAAGGTTGGTGATTTCTTCTTCCTATTCTTTCTCTTTCTATTTCGTTTATACTTCCAGTTACTAGTAACTGTACTTTCACCAGAGGAATGAGAAGGAGGAGGAGAATACTTTGTTAATGAAGGAACATCAACATTATACCCATGACATAAAGTGCTTAACTGGGAAGCGTCAAGAGAATTTGGGACATTTGGAATGGTACCCAACCAAACCGGTAATCCCACATTCAACCCAGGAATGTACAAAGTGGCCATCAAAGGGACACCAACGTTTCTGAAGAAGGGAAAAGCACAAGAATCCCCTTATGAAGGGGTTCCTTGGTTGGTATCATCGGGAACTTTAGCCATGAAAATCTTATGCACAGGTTCTCTCCTTGCAGGATCGTTCAAGTCCGTAAAAGTCTCACACACTGACTCTGGCAAATCATTGTTATCAAAACAACGCCTATAAAGAGGCGGCTCCATGTTTCTAAGCGGAAGACCAAAGAAGTACTTACGACTGACAGAGTGGGTGGTCTACGACCCTAGTTCAAAGACCCAAATCCATGACTGAATAACTCACTATGGAAAACTAGGGAGCACA
>ML816706.1:342556-359956 GCA_009831015.1 Picea engelmannii | reverse complement strand
TCAAGCCTAGAAGAGAGGCTTTCGAAGTCAAGTATGAGTTTATTAGGGTCCCCAAACACTAAAAATAAAGAAAATGTCTAAGGCATAGATGAAACTAGCAAGTAATATATGAAATAACAATAGTAAATAAAGTGATAACAACAGTGAATAAATTTATAACAACATTAAAATAAATTATCTCTAATAGTGTAGAGATTGTTTCAACACCAAAACATCTAATTTTCAGCAATAGTAAATGTATGACAATAGTAAATCAGTGAATTTTCAGTAGTATTTAATTTATAGTAGTAGTAAAATAGTCAATTTTTAGCAGTAAAAATATAGGCCCCTGATCATGAAATGATCTAGTAAATTATAGGGTTAAATGCTAGGTTAGATTAGGGTTTTATTTACCAACAAAATCATAAAAATCAACAATGAAAATCATCCCTAAAACCCTAGACATTTTTCTCTATATGGTTGTAATAACACTTCAAAAAATTAATTTAGGGTTCTAGCAATGACTTTAGGTCAATAGTACGCGTAAACACCCTAGACGTCCTGGTTTCTATTGCCGAAAATGAAATTTTGCAACAAATAAACCTAGAACTAACACTAAAGTAGTAAATTTCAACAATATGATTGACTATTATGGAGAAAAAGATTAGTGCCTATTATTTTGGGCATATGGGATAAAAAATACATCCTCCTTTGAGATAATGAAGTGGATTATTTTAGGGTGAGGATTAGAGGTTTCCCACTACTAACCCTATGCAATCCTCCTAAAATTTTGGGGTATGATACAATGGAATGCTCCTCCACTAGTAAACCTTCCAAGGATTTTGACACGAGGGTTTGTTAGAAAATGATTCAAGAGGATGAAGAACCACCACTAGAGAAACAACATCAATGTAAAAATGCATGATTAAACAAAACCACAAGATGAAAAGATAAAAATTACTTAAAACATATTCCATCCATCAAAACCCTAATTTCCATGTCATCCAAGTAGTAAAATATTCGCAAGCATAGCTCCCAAAGAAGTATCCCTAGTTAACCATCCATAACATTCTTCATGAAAGAGAACAAGTAGAAGTAGAAAAGAGTGATATGTCTCCACAAGTAGCAATGATTTGAAATTGAGAAGTGCTTATCTTATTTACTTTATATATCTAGTACCCTTCTCACACAATGCAAGCCCTAAAAACATAAAATAATGCATTTATTTCTCATAAACCCTACATATAAGACACAAATACATAAATAATTCATTATACAAGAGTGGATAACTCTATAAGGCTCCCAATGATGCCTCTAATATGGAGTAAACTAGCTCAAAAACTAAATCATCCCAATCAAAAGTGCTCCAAGAATCACACATGTGGCCTCAATGAGGGGACGATTCACTCAAAAAGTGAAAGACATGCTCCAAAAGCTGAAACATTGCCATGAAAGGGTGAAATATTTCATCTCAAAGGGTGCCCCAAACCCTTCAAAGGGTGTGACGTCATCAAAAGTTCCATGTCATCTTCAATGAAAACCTCAATGTCTCATAAAAATTAAAGTGTCCAATCATCATAAAGGTGAAACATCCATGCTCCTAGTGCAATGTATCATCATCAAAGGGTAATATCCGATATCCAAAGGGTTCCATCATGCATGGAGAGGTGCCACATAATCCCTCCAAGTACAACTTCCTCAATAAAAGGGCCAATGTCTTCCTAAAAAGGTGAAACTTCCCATCAATAAATCATCCTCACATGCTAAGGGGGTCCTACGACCAGAGCCATGTGATAAAATCTGCCAATGTCCTCTTAGGACTTCCAAAAAACCTCCCTCAAATAATGGGGATGACCTCCATACAATTGGGGTAACTGACCCTTAGTCATCCTCCAAAGGATCCAAGTTTCGTCAATCATGTGTAATCATCATCCAAGGAGGTAATTCGTGTGGTCCAAGAGGCATCATGAAGACTAGAGGGAAGGTACACAATCCAAACACAACATATAAATTGAGTCATATTAACACAAAATCCATTAGAGATATGTCACAAAATATCATATTCAAACTTCATACTAGCTTACAAAGTTATGCAATTTTTCAAGTCTATGTATGGGAGGGTCATTATTACCCCCTATTAGGTGTGTCGATACCTAGACCAAGAGATATGTCTCAAGGAAACCCATCAAGGGGTAGGTGCAATGCTAATGGTATGGATTGGTGTTTACTTCATGGGTTGGATGTCATTGACATGGAAGTCCATGTATAGTATTCATACTCATGAGCATCTTTGTAGAGGGAATGCTTAGGAAATGAGATACCCTTTGCTCAACACCATGTCTTTCCAAAACCTGGTTTACCTTTTTCTTTATAGCTTTGACCTATTTTGACTTTTGAAATTTTGTTTTCTAATTCCTTTATAATATATGTATTCATTTCATAGGACTTAGGGTGATTACCTCTTAACGAGGGGGTAGAGCTCATGCTTCTTCTTTTTCTTGGTTTTTAATACTTTGTTTTTCTTATTTGTTTATTTTCCCTGCATTTTGAATTATCATTTGTTTATTTTCCTTGTTCTTGAGTAGTTCTAGGGAATTCTTGGGTGAGAAAACATCATCAATGATTTCTTCAGAAACAAAAGGAAACATAGAAAAGTGTGGAGAACAATAAAAATTGGGTGAAGGAATGATTGGATCTTCATAATGATCTTCCATCTTTATTCTTGAACATATCTCTAGTTCCTCTAATTCATCATCACTCAAATAATATTCATTCAGAAGAACATTAGGATATTCTACTTGGTTTCTAACCACGAGTTGCCTATACAGAGTGTCATAGTTTCCATCTCAAACTGGGATGGTAGCATAGGATAAATCCATTTGGAGACTACCACCCAAATTTGTAGCCCACTTCCTAGATAATAACATTCCCAAAACATTAGGTACATCAATGACGAAAACATCCATCAATATGGAAATATCAGGATAAGCAACCAAATAAATCCTAAGATCCTTAATTAGGCCACATACTTTGATTTATTTTTAATTAATCTCGCATAAGCTTTTGTATGGCCTTGTGGTTTCTAAGCCTAATTCATTCATGACCTTTAAAAACATCAAATTAGTGGAACCCCCAGAGTCTAACATACAATTATGAAGGAGGAGGTTATTCAATACCAAGGTGATGAAGAAAGGTGGATGCCCCCCATTAACCCTATGATAGTCGGTTTCTTGTTAAACAATAGGAGGGTCTTTGGGTTCTAGAATAAGAAAATTTATCACTTTATCCATTTGTGGAGGGATATTGATCAACTCACTGAGGGGTATAGTGACATTGATCTTGGCTAAGACATTTGTCACATAAATATTTAATTGGATATCATCATTCTTGCAAGATGCTGATGGAGGAGTAGGGTTGGTATTCAAAGGTAAAGGGTCATTAGTCAACTTAGGAGTAGGTTGAGAATCGTTAGTTTGAGGAGCTACATGTGCTTTATTTCTTCTATAATATTGTATGTATTTCTCTTTCTTTATATTCTCTTTGGATTCTTCATCCATGGAATTCAACATATATAACCTTGCTATCCTAGCAACATCCCTAATCGTTTTCTTGATTTTCTCTAATTACTCACTTGTAACAGTGTAGGGTTATCCATGGAATACATAGATCGGATCCCTGTCTTCTACAAGATTCATACATTCAAAATTATTAGGATATTCACTTCCATCATGGACTTTATTTCTAGGGAATTCCCACTCTCTATGACACTCATTGAAAGGTAATCACCAAGGGATGTCTTCTTGATTAACCATATCAGAAGACATAAGAGTATCAAGGACACTTGACTCATGAAGAGGTCTATTCCTATTCCATCCTTGGTTTTTCCTAGGTTTCCTATTGTTGAATTGAGGTCAAGAAGGGGGGTTTGACTTTGAATTCATTCCTTTACCAATATGTTCAACCTATCCATGATTTTAGCTTGGGATTTCAAATTTTCGGTAGTCATTTGATCAAACTTTTGCACAAGGGCCATTGCTAGATTAGGAGTAGGGTTAGCATTGTTCATAGTTCTTGGATTAGATTCAGCCTTTTCCATTGGCACATGAAAAGGTTCTACCTTGGATGCTAGAATTTTCTCCTCAATCTTAGAGGCCCATTATTTTTCCTTTTCAAGGTTCTAAGGGAATCTGTCTCTAAGAATAAAGAAAAATTGTCCATCAAATGCATTAGTATATTGTAAAAGAATGGCACAATCCCTTGGCTTAAGTTCATTGGGAATTTGTTTCACAAGGTCATCAAACCTCTGGTCAAATTATTTCATGGATTTAGTATCCTTCTTCTTGATCTCATTGAATTGGCTTAGCAAAAATTTACCATATTTTCTTATGTCCCATCTTTTCATAAAAGCTTCATGGAAATCTTGCCAATATTTAATGCTCTTCTCAGGTATATTATTATACCATGATCTTGATTCTCCTTCCAAGTGTTATCACAAAATATATCACCTTTGTGCAAAGCCTATCACAAGGGGAAAAATAACTGTAACATGGAAGTGTTGCCACCATCACCTTAGCAAATTACTTCCCTCATTTTAGTGAACGATGAATCCAACACAAGGGAGGCTTCCCTAGAAACCTCAAGGAATCCTATAGCAACATGATATCAAGTATACAACCTTCTATATCGGTTACTCAAACACACCACCAATAGATCAAGGTAATCAAGGTAGGTACAAGGTGGTTTAATGAAGCAATTTCCATATTTGTATATGTGAAGTATATTGGACAATTAATGATATTTGCCAAGTCAAGATAAGTCAAAGAGATGCCCCAAACACTACAAATCAATATAAAAGATATGTTTGTTATAAAATTTGTATCAAATATGATTAGCTACAACAATATGTCTAATTACAATAGCATAAATTAAGCAACCCTTGAAACAAGTTAAGCATGCAATAAAATAGGGCTGGAAATGCAATCTAAACTAGAGTTTAGATAATAAATATTTGTTGAATGAAAGATGAGACACAAAAACCCTAAAATAGCAAAGACATCAATCCCTAAAGGGCTGAAAATTACAACAACAATGTAATAAATGTGTCAATATGTATCTCAAGGTGAAAGATGTCAATAAACCCTAGATGTCAAGCTAGAAGATGGTTGAAAAATTAAGGAGAAGTTGCAACAAAACCTAATATAACCCTATGAAAAAAAAGGAGAGGTGAAATTTAGGGTTTAAAATCACTACAAGGGAGAAGTACTAGTTCCATTTTATCATATTGGGCATTTGGAGTAAAAAAGAGCTTTATTGGGAGACAAAGGAAAGCTTTGGGTAAACCCTAAATTAGTCCACTACAAAGCTTAAGGATTAAACAATAGAATGAAGGCTAGGGTAGTCCACTACAAACCCTAGAAATTGTTCTATTCATATTGACAAGATTAAATATGGTTCTTGGATAAACCCTAGGGTAGTCCACTATAAACCCTAGAACTCTATCCTATAGGAAAACACCTAGGGTAGTTTACTACAAACCCTAAAAAAATTTCCTATGTCCTTAAACAAGATTTAAACAATGATAACAAAGGAAGGTAGTCCACTACAAACCTTCCTATGGTTTCAATATAAGGTTTATTTAATATAAATACAATGTAAGATGCATTATTACCACTTTAATAAACACATTAACACTTAATGCATTCAAGAAATAAACCAACAAAGATTTTGAAAGAACATTGATTAGGTAAATCAATGATCATCCATGAGACCCCAACCATGAAATCATCAATCAAAACTTGAAAATGCATCCAATATATCATCTCCCAAAGAAGGCGCATAAGTCATCCATAGTGAAAGAGAAATATAGAAAAGATTGATGGCACACTTACTTATACTGAGAGGGGGGTGAATTAGTATGATGATTTTACTCTTTTTACTACACTACACTTATCATTTTATTACTTTATAATCATAATAAATCAATAAGGAATGTATATACAGATATATAGTGCACAGTACATAAAGAATTAATGTGGAAACCAAAATGGGAGAAAACAACGAAATTTTTTTATTGAACTATAGTCACAGGAAACAACCTGCTACATACACCAATCTATTACAATGTTTACATGCATCCACTTGAAAGAGACTCAAATCCCTTCACTTGAGCACCAACTCAACAACACTTGTAGGAACCAACCTGCAGTTACAATATTTGTAGGCACCAACCTGTTGGAGACACTAATCTCCTTAACTAAGCACCAACTCAACAAGGTGTAGGAAACAACATGCTGGAGACACCAATATCCTCACCCTTTTCTATATGGATGAAATTATTTTTAAACTGTCCTAAAAACAAAAAAATCACTTCACTTCAATATTCCACTTACATACATCTATTTTTTCAATAACTACTCTGTCAGTGATGTAGTTACCATAAGACTCTTCACCTGCTCACAATCAACAAGAATTCAGATATTCCTTGCTTGACCTTTCACCTCCCTTCCATCATTAGACAATTACATATCTCTCTCGTATTTTATAGCACCCACGAACCTCAGATCCTTGGCTTCACTTCCTATCACACACTTTGAAATGGATTAGGGAATCCTTATTTATAAGCCTCATCATAGTGTTTGTGGGTCAGCCCTATGTTGAGAATAAACAGGTTGGCTCCATACACCAAGCCCATACGCCCAAGGCTTTGTCCTTATACCAAAAATCATGCTCACAAGGTCAGCTCTAAATGCCTTGAATCTTATTTAAATCAGGCTACACGAATCCTTTATAACCGGTCCCAATTTCCTCTCGTTTTCATGTGTGATTTGTTCACTGGCCATAGCACAAACTTTAAAGTCTTAGAATTCGTCAGATGAGTCTAGGATTAATTCGTGACCATAAATTTGTTCACTGGCCACCAGAACACACAACACAACCTCAATGCTCAAAAACCATCCAATGAACCTTGGAATAATTCGTGATTGTTGATATGCAAGGTCGATTGATCTAGTTCCCTAGATATCAGGACCAAAAAACTATTGGGCAACTGGGGTATCATCAAAGCATGAGGCATCGGGTATTGGTTACATCAGACCACCGAATATTAGGTATCATATTATTGAAACACAACATTTCAAACAATTGTCGAGTTCCCAATATGGAACCCTATTTGTGGAACCCTTCCCGGACTTGATCAACTTAATTCGTGACCATCAATTTGTTCATTGGACACCAAAACACACAACACAACCTCAATGCTAAAAAACCATCCAATGAACCTTAGAATAATTCGTGATCGTTGATCTGCAAGGTTGATTGATCTAGTTCCCCATATATCGGGACCACCAAACTACTGGGCAACTACGGTATCATCAGAGCACGGGGTATCGAGTATCGAGTACCAATTACATCAGATCACTAGATATTAGGTATCATATTATTGAAACACAACATTTCAAACAATTGTCGAGTTCCTAATATGGAACCCTATTTTTGGAATCCCACCAAGACTCAATCAACTTATGCCATGTGTATCGACACGTCACCAAGAATTTAACACTGCACCTTCAATTGTTTTCCTTGGTATCATTCCATCGATCTTAGCTGTTGATCTCCTTGATCAATGATCAATATTAAATCATGCTTTGGTTCACAATTCTTCACTGGAACATCGACCCACTGGTGCACCATGGTATCGGCTCATCGTGATATTGTTCCACTGTGATTTCACTTTGGTCTTGCGATATCTATAGTTTCTTATATTTGTAGTTTTTGATGTCCGATATACTAGATTCTTGGAGTTATGATATCATTCTTATCCATTGATATCCAATTATCAACGATCAAGACTTGTTAGAGCTTCTCATTGTCAACTTATGTGTCCTCACCACCAGGGAACAGGACCACCAGGCCACCAGGCCCTTGGGAATTTATCCATGCATCTCCAAACAATCACTCTGGTCCGGTTATCCAATATACTGGGCCCCATGATTAAAAGTTAATGCTTTATGGAGAGTTATGTAAATCGTTTGTTCACATTCAAACCATGTAATAACACCTTTTCATTTTAAATCCATTGAAAATGTTTTTCCTTATGAATATATTGGGCCCTATGATTAAAATTTAATTCTTTATGGAGAGTTATGTAAATCGCTCATTCACATTCAAACCATGTAATAACACCTTTTCATTTTAAATCCATTGAAAACAAAAATCCTTATGAATATGGGATATAGAAATATTATATTTTACCTTACTATTTCCCTCACCAAACTTATTGCTACTTAGACCGTCAACACATGCTTGAGCTTCCTCTACTCCCTCAAATTATTGTTACCATATATGCGTTTATGTTTCACTTTCAAATCATGTGAATTTTATAGGAACTTAGACTTGATTCACCTCCTCGATCTCGTCCCTCTATTTCTCTTCAATAGGGTTGTCTTGTTCAACTTCCAAACACACAATTTATCCTCATACCTGTGTAACCTGAGTTCATTTGGGTTGACTATTCACACACAATCATCTCACCTTCATTCAATACTCAGGGTAAACACATAGAACCATCATTCACTCATGCTACTTATCAGTTAGTGTACACAAAAACACATCAATGCATAGCGATATTCATAGTCTCCCCTTGTCTTTGACATCAATGAAAACAATATTTCCAACAAAGACAATTAGCGATAATCCTCCACAAGTTGCTATGATTTACAATGAGGTAGCACTCCCTCTATATATATGAGGAGACCAAGCACTCCACCTCTCTAGGAAACCCATAAAACATAAAAATCCATGATACAAGGTGGATAGGTCTAGGTTGACCCCCAAAAATCCTCTAAAATAATGATATAATGCTAAAACATAAAAACATCCTCTAAAAGTGCCACACTTGTGATTTTATAAGGATAAAACAGGGTAGTCTCATCCAAGGGGTGAAAAAATCCAAAAGTCATGTCTCACTCCCAAAAGGTGCAAAGCATAAGCAAAGGTCATGTATCCTTATTAAGAAAGTCACATCTCCTCATCCACAAGGTTCCTAATCATCATACAAGTGTTACGTTGGTTCAAGTAAATGTCACATAATCCTCAAGTGTAATGTCATCTCCATATGTGTAATGTCCTCAAGCTAGGACATGACCTCATCAAAGGAAAAGGATATGGGACCCCCCAAGAGGTTTACTATAATAAACATGTTCCACATCATTAGATCAAGTCTCAATGTTCTCAAGGGGTGAAATATCCATGGTAGGGGATCCCTTCCCTCTTAGTGGCACTTCAGGCTCATAGTGCAATGTCCTAGCTCACATGTGCAACTTCCATGGTCTAGGAGGAGTTGGAGGGTTTAAAGAAGCATTATAAGTAATCGCATGACCCAATTCTCATCATAAAAGGTGCAACAACCTCCATACAATGTGCAACGTCCTCCATGAAGTGGGGAAGAAGCATCAAAATGTCCTCCAAAGGAACACGCCAACTGTGCATCATCGTTAAGAAAGGACTTAGAGATTCAGGTGAGACCAACCATTATGGATACAAGAGTCATTAGAATAATAAAAAGTTATTCACAATTTAATGTAAAAGCCACATAAGTAATTGACATTAGGTGGCTTCTTCAAAATTCATGCTAGCTTATGAATTTATGCAATTTTCCAAGTGTAGGTATGGTAGAACCATCATACAACCCTACTAGTGTTGCATTACTCAAGTAGATGAGTATTTCTTGAGAAACAAATCAAATTGTATGTGTGAATGAGTGATATGACATAGGGTTTACATCATGTTCATGGTGTTAATGACATGCAAGGCCACATGAGAGGTTCATATCCATGAGCACCTTTGTAGAGGGAGAAATTGGTGCATTGAGTTACCCTTTCCTCTACATTGTTTCTTTCCACCCCTATCTTGCCTTTTTATATTCATTAATTTCTTTTTAGGTTTATGCATTTATTACATCGGGACAATTCAATTAATTCCTTTCTTTAGATATGCATTCAATGCATAAGGACTTGGGGTGATGGCATCATCGTGAGGGGGTAGAGATCAAGCTAACTTGGATTTTGGTTTATCATTCATATCTATTTATTTCTTTTTCATTTTGAATTTATAATATGTTCTTTCCATTATTTCTTACCAGTTGCATTAACCTCAGTTATTCAAGCCCCTTCTTCTCATAGGAGAATCATGAAGTATAGAAATTTTTGGGATACATGTAACAACCACTTCCAAAATATAGGAAAACAGAAGGAATCTAATGGAAAGTGTTAAGTATGAAAAGAAATGGTACATTACCCCTATCAAAGCTTCCCAGTAGTACCCCTGTTCCCCAAGAGTGACGAATTTTGACTAGAGTACAAATGATGGCCTCCAAGGTGAAATAATGCAAAATCATAACTTCCAAGCATCATGATTCATTATTTGACTTCAAGCCATGATCCTTACCTAAATTCCTAATACATTAAATGTAACACTTTGTATGAAAAAATGACTAATGTACCTCATGTGTGTAAAATCCCCTCCTTACCGTTGGTACATTTTGTGATGTTTGTTGTTGATATGTTTGTGTTATTTGGTATAGGACTTTTGACAAATAGTTTGCAACAACCCTGTTAAATCCCTTCCTTACTACTGATATATTTTGTGATGTTTGTTGGTGTGTTTAAGTACCTTTTTGGTTCGACACTTTTTTCAAATATTTCACTGGTGATATATTTTGTATTCATTGTTGGTATGTTTGGTTCAAGTCTTTCATCAAACAGTTACATAAAAAAACCCTAATTGTTGTTTAATTGAATGTAACAAATTTCATATCCCGTATTTTAACAATGACTCACACAACCACAATGGAGATGGCACATAAAAGGAGGTTTTTGTTTCATTTAATACCATGAGCAATAGTACATTCAAATGGAAATGATTACCGAATTATTCTAGATGTTTCGACAACAAATAAAATCCGCAATACAAATAGACTCACTTATTATTTTTGACTTGTGGTAATCCTCCTTTGGACAACAACCAATGCATGATATCAACCTCCTGTATGACCCATGATCTAGTAGTGGTTTTGGCACCACGTTCCTTCCCAAATCAACACAACCTCACTCCAACAATGTATGATTTTGCACATCACTCTTAAACTGCAGAAAAGTGGTCACTGCCCACTCTTTTCTAGGCTCCCTTAATTTGTAACTATAGTACAAACTCAACAATACATAAACTCAGACAAACCCAACAATTTATTATTGTTATGACATGTAGATAAAAATAATTTGGCAGCATTTAATGGATCTGAAATTGTCCCTAGAAGCCCCCACAATTTGCAATTGGTTTGACATAACTCAAGTAAGAAAACAACGGTAAACAAGAGCAACACGACCAACATTGAAATGGCCCCTTGATACCCACAAACTACAACATAGATGCACCCTTTTTAGACACCTATGACCTCTTATAGTCCCCACGACTCTACAATAGATGATTCATCCCAAGAGACACTATAGTGATGAAGAATGGAAGTTGATCTGTATCCCAATGACCTCCACAAGTTCTGAAAATGCTCACAATCTAAAGATGAGGGTTTGGCCCCCACAACAACATAAATTCTGCAAATTCCCTCACAACTCAGCAAAATGATGAGTCTTCCTCTTCCATAATGAATTCAAAGAGATATCGGTGTGATCTCTCCCTCTGTCCAACTAGGGTGGATTCATTTCACCACCGAAACCAATCTGCTCAAGGGTTTCTAGCCCCCAAAGCTACTAGAGCTCTCCAAAATCCAAATTTAATAAATGATCATGAATAATGAAAGAATGAGCTCTAATATCTCTTGTATTCCCTTTTTAACCTTTTCCCTCAATTAGATAATCTAAAGTAATTTTACAAAATATTTCTTCAATATTTCCCCCAAAGTCACTTTATTAATTTATTACCCTTTTTAACTCCAAAAAGTGATTTATTTTATTTTAAAACATTTCCGGACACTAGAAGTCACTTTTCAACATCCCAACATTTAAATATTTTCATTCTGGTTTCAACGCTATTACACTAAGGTGTCCCATTAGATAATTTAAATAAAATAACAACCTCGGTAAATTTAATTAAATTATGCTGAATATTACTCCCAAATTACGGAAAGGGTTGAAATGAATTGGAACCGAAAATTGATTGTGCAAGAGTGATCCCGATGATGAAAGATGATAAATGTACTTGGTTGTGTGATATATATCTCTTCTAAACCTTGGATTTCACTGGTAACACCAAATTACCCCTCTGATCAGATTGACACAAACCCTGAAATTCATCTCCAATTGTAGAGAAAGAGAATCGGAAAATGGGAACAGTATAGTCCTCCCTTCCTAAAGATTGTTTGTCCTCAAGAAATGCGATCACAACCTTATGATTAACAAACCAAATCAACATGAAACTAAGAATGATCTTAGGGTCCCAAACCAACCTGGAATACGTGAAGCATCCTCTACTCAAAGCAATATCCTTCAAGGTACTAACAGAAGAGGCCACCTAAATACTATCGATAAGTAGAGCAATCATATATTGCAAAACTCAATCAACCCCTCAAAGAGTTTCTCTTCTATAAAACCAATCTAATGCATCATAGGACTAAACTCCTGAAAGTAAAAACTGGCTCTCTCATCTATATCAGTCGTTGAACTGCCAAATCATGTAATTCCAGGGTTCCAAACTAGTCTCAGAAAGGAACCACCATGTTGATGTTGCGCCATTATGATCATAATGATTTGACCGTCGTGTCCATATTGCATCCTCTTCTCCTGTAACCCCAATATGAAATACCTGTAAGGGTTGAACCCACTACTTTAAATCATATCATACAAAGGCATCTCAATGAAGTCAAAGTCTGCAAACCCATTGTAGGACTCGATCCCAGGTAGCAAAAAAGAACAATTTTCCCACCTTATAGAATAAGTCTCAACATCTCCTCCCATGATAGTCCAAACATGGAACAAACCAATCACCATCACAATTCCACCACCCTTTATCAAAATTTGAAGCAATCTACCAATCAAATGAATTCTCAGATCCCACATCCAAATTAGGAGTTCATCATTCCCAATACCCATTGACTTCTGTTGTGCCACACTGATAACCATGGGAATCCAAATAAGCCAAGTTTTTTACTCCTATTTTTGTATGCAACCATCTAGAGGAAAAAAGGTACCAAGAGTCAACTCTATGCATGTTAATCTACCCAACTCCTACCAAAATGCACCGAGAAATATGTTGTCCCTATCACTGACAATGTACTTAGGAAACCCATGTAGTCTAAACACCACCCTTAAAAACAATTCTGCCACCTATGATGCCTCATACTCCGATGAAATCACGAAAAAATGTGTGAACTCAGTTAACTGATCAACAACTACATAAATGCAATCTCTGCCATGCACCTCCGATATACCTATGATAAAATCCATCAACACACTCCCCCTTTTCTATTCTAGAATGAGTAAAGGATGCAATAATCCTGCAGGGTGAGTAAGATTTGACTTGTTCTACTAACAAGCCATACACTACCTCACATGTCGCAATACATCGTCCGTGAGGGCCTTCCATGTGAACCTTTCTTTGACTTGTCGGTAAATTTTGAAGTATCCCGTATTCCCTACCAAAGGTGTATCATGCATAGCCCTTATGATATTCTCCCTAAGTGTGGACTTAGGGACTAAATATATGTGATATATATAGTAGATAATGTCATCCACCACTCTGTACCTATCATCTTGAATGTGACCATCCATTAACTCACAATCAAACCTATTCTTGGAATATTCCACCAGGAGGAGGGACTTCCAATAAGTTGAAATCTTTGTGAGCCAATCCTGTATGGTCTGGATCTTCTCTTGATGTACCTGTACCCCCTATGCACTGATCACATGGCCCAAGTATAGGATCTTTGTCATGTTGAAATCACACTTAAACTCATTGGCATATATGCACTTATCTCATCATTATGTCTCAAATGGTCCTCCCATATTATGTTGTAGATAAGGAGGTCATCAAAGAACATCAATAGAGACTTACACAACTGCTTGTTGAAGATGTGATTTGTGTGCAACTGAAAAGTGGCAGGTATGTTGGTCAAACCAAATGGAACGATTGTAATGCCCCGTTTCACCTGACTATTTTTAGACAACAAACTTATTCTTTGAGGGCGTTTTCTCGCAAACGACCCTGTTGATTAATACATGTTGAATTCTATACTTGTTATGAAATTATTAAAATGTCAAATGTGAAATTGATAAATTAGGCATTATATCTTGTTGAATAAAATTTATGGATCATCATGATTTTGTACGGATATTACTAATGAGTTCCTGAGTATATAGGAAGATCAATGATTGGTTGACACAGGTATCTTCAATAAGACCCTGGGACTCCGAACTGAGTCAGGGAGTAAATGTGTTGATAAATTTTTGAATAAATTATTTAAATTGATTATGAACAATACCGATAAAAAAATGTTTAGTGGATCCAGGCACATGAATCATGCTTGTCGATCTGACTCACAAAAGTAGTAGTGAGGCTATACAAAACCAAAATAGCATAAAAGGGAGGGGTGGAACAACGTCCTTGATTCCATTCACTAGCACTCCCTTCGTGGCTGAAGTTGAAGAGTGATGGACACTCTTGCTCAAAGGTTGCACAATTTCGTGAGGGTAGACTAGGTCTCAGTCACTTGCGAGGTATACTAAGGGGCACACAATAAGGCAAAGGCCTTATTCCTCAATGTCCAATAGTCTCGTAATAGGGACAACTACAAGAGTAATAGGATCTCCACCAGTTGTGCCATATTCTCAATGCTCAAGGTCAAAATCACTTGAAGGGCGTGACACATGGAACCCTTGGAGTACATCAGTACTTCCTGAAGAGAATGGTGTTTGTGGCACCCTTAGCCTTTGTTTCAAATCAAACTTCTAATATAAAGTGAAACATGTAAGTTAACCTAAGGGTAAGGTGATAAAGTAAATGGATAGAGTCATGCTAGAAAACTTGAAAATCAAATTTTATAGGAAGGATTATATGTTTAAGGAACAAATGAATTATTCTAAGAATTTATGGGTAAAGGGAATACATAATTCAAACAAAAATATAAATCATTAAAGAGAAACAAACAACTTGGAAGGAAACTAAAAGATGTGCATGATATTAAATAAGTGAATAAATAAATAAAAATTATTAAATTCATGAGAAACAATTGTATAAGGGTATAAATTAGGGAGAATCCTAATTCATTGAGTAAATAGTTAAATAAAATGTTGGCTAGTTGAGTTAAGTGAATGACCATTTAAGTTAACAAAATGGTAAAAAAATATTCACTTAAGAAAAGTAGGGAAACATCTAGGGGAAAATCTAAAAGACAAGAAAAACAGGGAAACATCCAGAGGAAAATCTAAAAGACAAGAAAGTAGGGAAACATCTAGGGGAAAATATAAAAGACAACAAACGTAGGGAAATATCTAGGGGGGAATATAAAAGACAAGAAAAACTAGGAAACATCGAAGAGAAAGGATATGAAACAAGAAAAGAAGAGGAATCTTAAATAAAAGTTAAGAAACAACTGAGAATTTTTTTATAACTTTAAGGAAAGTGAGTGAGGGAAATAATTTATTTTAAAATTAATTGAAAAATTTATGTGCATTGTTGGGTCATTGAATTGTCATCATTTTTACATCATTTTTTCCTATTTTTAATCTCTTCTTGCTTACCCATAACCTCATATTAATGCTCATTAATCAATGTTAATGCTTATATGCGAGATTTAGAACCAAGGTGTTTTCCATTGAATTTTCTTATTATTTCATATGAATTATGGTTAAATATTAGAGAAATGACATATCTTGCATTTATTTTTGAAAAATGTTTTAGTTTGTGATTGTTGCAGAACCAATTGTCACTGTTGTTACTCCTACATTGTCATTGTTGTTACTCCTACAACTAAAGATTCACGATGTGGGTACTTGAGATTTCTTGTATAAGGATTTATTGACGAAATATGCGTATCCTCAAAATATCTCAACAACTCAGACTGTACTTTTTGAAAAAATAAATTTTTACAATTTGATGTTACTCTTGTTTGTTGTTACTCGTAGTTACAACATCGCCGAAACTTCGTGTATGGATTAGAGAATCCACAAAATCTATCTTCAACCATCAAAAGTTGTCATGGATTTGGACCATCAACAACCATTTTGGATATGGAAAGAATCTTGGAATCATTAATAAGATTAGTTTGAGTGATTAACCAAGAATCTTGGAATTCTTGAGCAAAAGATCTTGGAAGTTATTTATTATTTGTTAATTGTTAGCAAAAGATCTTGAAGTTATTTACTAATTGCTAATTATTAGCAAAGATCATGAAAATTATTTGTTATTATGGAAATTGTTGTAACCACTATGGATTTCTTAAATCCATAAGTGTATTTAGATATTTGTTATTTCTAGCTTCCATTGAATTTATGTATAAAAGAGACCACTCTCTCCATTATTTGGGGATGACTCTTAGAGCAATGTCCAAATGACAATGGAATAATTAAGTGAGTATTTATTTTAATTTAATTTACGTAGTGTGTGATCTAATTAATTGATTTGATTTATTTTCTTTGCATATTTGTAATAGATTTATTTCTTTTGATTAGCTTAATTAATTTAATTAATTTTTGTTGATATAGAATAATATCAACACTCTATTCTATGGAGGCAGGGCCCACTCCAATAGAATAGAGTTTTGCGTAGATTAGATGGTTTCTTTGATTTCTTGTTGTGTAATTTTATTATGAATTCACGTGGGATTTATTTTATTTAATTTTGTAACTAGCTTCTCGATTCAATTTGCTCATGTAATTAGATTACTCATGCGAGGTTGTGTTTATTTATGCAATCAAGTATTGATTTCATATTTCATTTGTTAACAAAATTACCAACTTAACGAGAACTCTTTGGAGTTCTCGTTTCTTAGAGGTCACATTTTGTACCCTCATTTCAAAAAATGGTTCTACCGGTAGCACCCCTTTTTTACAGGGTGGTTAAAATTGTGACTTATTTGAAACAATCGCTCGGATCATTGTCTTGGCAACAATACAATTCCATAAAATTGACCCTCAAATCAAAAATTGATGCTACTAGTAGCACCCTTCTTATTTTTGGAGTTAAAATTGCGACTTAATTGAAACAATTGCCCTGGTCACTAGTATTGTCCCGAACAAATAACTTCAAATTAGCTTGTAAATCGAAAGTGGTATTTTATTTATTAATCATTTTTTTTAATTTACATTAAAAAATAAATAAATTGAAAAAGAAAACTCCATATACATGTTTCTTTTTTTCTTTAAAGCAAAAAAAAACACATTTCTCTATTTAATATTTTTGAAAAGAAAAAAAATA
>ML816706.1:322420-336234 GCA_009831015.1 Picea engelmannii | reverse complement strand
TTGCAAATTGTGGGGGCTTCTAGGGACAATTTCAGATCCATTAAATGCTGCCAAATTATTTTTATCTACATGTCATAACAATAATAAATTGTTGGGTTTGTCTGAGTTTATGTATTGTTGAGTTTGTACTATAGTTACAAATTAAGGGAGCCTAGAAAAGAGTGGGCAGTGACCACTTTTCTGCAGTTTAAGAGTGATGTGCAAAATCATACATTGTTGGAGTGAGGTTGTGTTGATTTGGGAAGGAACGTGGTGCCAAAACCACTACTAGATCATGGGTCATACAGGAGGTTGATATCATGCATTGGTTGTTGTCCAAAGGAGGATTACCACAAGTCAAAAATAATAAGTGAGTCTATTTGTATTGCGGATTTTATTTGTTGTCGAAACATCTAGAATAATTCGGTAATCATTTCCATTTGAATGTACTATTGCTCATGGTATTAAATGAAACAAAAACCTCCTTTTATGTGCCATCTCCATTGTGGTTGTGTGAGTCATTGTTAAAATACGGGATATGAAATTTGTTACATTCAATTAAACAACAATTAGGGTTTTTTTATGTAACTGTTTGATGAAAGACTTGAACCAAACATACCAACAATGAATACAAAATATATCACCAGTGAAATATTTGAAAAAAGTGTCGAACCAAAAAGGTACTTAAACACACCAACAAACATCACAAAATATATCAGTAGTAAGGAAGGGATTTAACAGGGTTGTTGCAAACTATTTGTCAAAAGTCCTATACCAAATAACACAAACATATCAACAACAAACATCACAAAATGTACCAACGGTAAGGAGGGGATTTTACACACATGAGGTACATTAGTCATTTTTTCATACAAAGTGTTACATTTAATGTATTAGGAATTTAGGTAAGGATCATGGCTTGAAGTCAAATAATGAATCATGATGCTTGGAAGTTATGATTTTGCATTATTTCACCTTGGAGGCCATCATTTGTACTCTAGTCAAAATTCGTCACTCTTGGGGAACAGGGGTACTACTGGGAAGCTTTGATAGGGGTAATGTACCATTTCTTTTCATACTTAACACTTTCCATTAGATTCCTTCTGTTTTCCTATATTTTGGAAGTGGTTGTTACATGTATCCCAAAAATTTCTATACTTCATGATTCTCCTATGAGAAGAAGGGGCTTGAATAACTGAGGTTAATGCAACTGGTAAGAAATAATGGAAAGAACATATTATAAATTCAAAATGAAAAAGAAATAAATAGATATGAATGATAAACCAAAATCCAAGTTAGCTTGATCTCTACCCCCTCACGATGATGCCATCACCCCAAGTCCTTATGCATTGAATGCATATCTAAAGAAAGGAATTAATTGAATTGTCCCGATGTAATAAATGCATAAACCTAAAAAGAAATTAATGAATATAAAAAGGCAAGATAGGGGTGGAAAGAAACAATGTAGAGGAAAGGGTAACTCAATGCACCAATTTCTCCCTCTACAAAGGTGCTCATGGATATGAACCTCTCATGTGGCCTTGCATGTCATTAACACCATGAACATGATGTAAACCCTATGTCATATCACTCATTCACACATACAATTTGATTTGTTTCTCAAGAAATACTCATCTACTTGAGTAATGCAACACTAGTAGGGTTGTATGATGGTTCTACCATACCTACACTTGGAAAATTGCATAAATTCATAAGCTAGCATGAATTTTGAAGAAGCCACCTAATGTCAATTACTTATGTGGCTTTTACATTAAATTGTGAATAACTTTTTATTATTCTAATGACTCTTGTATCCATAATGGTTGGTCTCACCTGAATCTCTAAGTCCTTTCTTAACGATGATGCACAGTTGGCGTGTTCCTTTGGAGGACATTTTGATGCTTCTTCCCCACTTCATGGAGGACGTTGCACATTGTATGGAGGTTGTTGCACCTTTTATGATGAGAATTGGGTCATGCGATTACTTATAATGCTTCTTTAAACCCTCCAACTCCTCCTAGACCATGGAAGTTGCACATGTGAGCTAGGACATTGCACTATGAGCCTGAAGTGCCACTAAGAGGGAAGGGATCCCCTACCATGGATATTTCACCCCTTGAGAACATTGAGACTTGATCTAATGATGTGGAACATGTTTATTATAGTAAACCTCTTGGGGGGTCCCATATCCTTTTCCTTTGATGAGGTCATGTCCTAGCTTGAGGACATTACACATATGGAGATGACATTACACTTGAGGATTATGTGACATTTACTTGAACCAACGTAACACTTGTATGATGATTAGGAACCTTGTGGATGAGGAGATGTGACTTTCTTAATAAGGATACATGACCTTTGCTTATGCTTTGCACCTTTTGGGAGTGAGACATGACTTTTGGATTTTTTCACCCCTTGGATGAGACTACCCTGTTTTATCCTTATAAAATCACAAGTGTGGCACTTTTAGAGGATGTTTTTATGTTTTAGCATTATATCATTATTTTAGAGGATTTTTGGGGGTCAACCTAGACCTATCCACCTTGTATCATGGATTTTTATGTTTTATGGGTTTCCTAGAGAGGTGGAGTGCTTGGTCTCCTCATATATATAGAGGGAGTGCTACCTCATTGTAAATCATAGCAACTTGTGGAGGATTATCGCTAATTGTCTTTGTTGGAAATATTGTTTTCATTGATGTCAAAGACAAGGGGAGACTATGAATATCGCTATGCATTGATGTGTTTTTGTGTACACTAACTGATAAGTAGCATGAGTGAATGATGGTTCTATGTGTTTACCCTGAGTATTGAATGAAGGTGAGATGATTGTGTGTGAATAGTCAACCCAAATGAACTCAGGTTACACAGGTATGAGGATAAATTGTGTGTTTGGAAGTTGAACAAGACAACCCTATTGAAGAGAAATAGAGGGACGAGATCGAGGAGGTGAATCAAGTCTAAGTTCCTATAAAATTCACATGATTTGAAAGTGAAACATAAACGCATATATGGTAACAATAATTTGAGGGAGTAGAGGAAGCTCAAGCATGTGTTGACGGTCTAAGTAGCAATAAGTTTGGTGAGGGAAATAGTAAGGTAAAATATAATATTTCTATATCCCATATTCATAAGGATTTTTGTTTTCAATGGATTTAAAATGAAAAGGTGTTATTACATGGTTTGAATGTGAATGAGCGATTTACATAACTCTCCATAAAGAATTAAATTTTAATCATAGGGCCCAATATATTCATAAGGAAAAACATTTTCAATGGATTTAAAATGAAAAGGTGTTATTACATGGTTTGAATGTGAACAAACGATTTACATAACTCTCCATAAAGCATTAACTTTTAATCATGGGGCCCAGTATATTGGATAACCGGACCAGAGTGATTGTTTGGAGATGCATGGATAAATTCCCAAGGGCCTGGTGGCCTGGTGGTCCTGTTCCCTGGTGGTGAGGACACATAAGTTGACAATGAGAAGCTCTAACAAGTCTTGATCGTTGATAATTGGATATCAATGGATAAGAATGATATCATAACTCCAAGAATCTAGTATATCGGACATCAAAAACTACAAATATAAGAAACTATAGATATCGCAAGACCAAAGTGAAATCACAGTGGAACAATATCACGATGAGCCGATACCATGGTGCACCAGTGGGTCGATGTTCCAGTGAAGAATTGTGAACCAAAGCATGATTTAATATTGATCATTGATCAAGGAGATCAACAGCTAAGATCGATGGAATGATACCAAGGAAAACAATTGAAGGTGCAGTGTTAAATTCTTGGTGACGTGTCGATACACATGGCATAAGTTGATTGAGTCTTGGTGGGATTCCAAAAATAGGGTTCCATATTAGGAACTCGACAATTGTTTGAAATGTTGTGTTTCAATAATATGATACCTAATATCTAGTGATCTGATGTAATTGGTACTCGATACTCGATACCCCGTGCTCTGATGATACCGTAGTTGCCCAGTAGTTTGGTGGTCCCGATATATGGGGAACTAGATCAATCAACCTTGCAGATCAACGATCACGAATTATTCTAAGGTTCATTGGATGGTTTTTTAGCATTGAGGTTGTGTTGTGTGTTTTGGTGTCCAATGAACAAATTGATGGTCACGAATTAAGTTGATCAAGTCCGGGAAGGGTTCCACAAATAGGGTTCCATATTGGGAACTCGACAATTGTTTGAAATGTTGTGTTTCAATAATATGATACCTAATATTCGGTGGTCTGATGTAACCAATACCCGATGCCTCATGCTTTGATGATACCCCAGTTGCCCAATAGTTTTTTGGTCCTGATATCTAGGGAACTAGATCAATCGACCTTGCATATCAACAATCACGAATTATTCCAAGGTTCATTGGATGGTTTTTGAGCATTGAGGTTGTGTTGTGTGTTCTGGTGGCCAGTGAACAAATTTATGGTCACGAATTAATCCTAGACTCATCTGACGAATTCTAAGACTTTAAAGTTTGTGCTATGGCCAGTGAACAAATCACACATGAAAACGAGAGGAAATTGGGACCGGTTATAAAGGATTCGTGTAGCCTGATTTAAATAAGATTCAAGGCATTTAGAGCTGACCTTGTGAGCATGATTTTTGGTATAAGGACAAAGCCTTGGGCGTATGGGCTTGGTGTATGGAGCCAACCTGTTTATTCTCAACATAGGGCTGACCCACAAACACTATGATGAGGCTTATAAATAAGGATTCCCTAATCCATTTCAAAGTGTGTGATAGGAAGTGAAGCCAAGGATCTGAGGTTCGTGGGTGCTATAAAATACGAGAGAGATATGTAATTGTCTAATGATGGAAGGGAGGTGAAAGGTCAAGCAAGGAATATCTGAATTCTTGTTGATTGTGAGCAGGTGAAGAGTCTTATGGTAACTACATCACTGACAGAGTAGTTATTGAAAAAATAGATGTATGTAAGTGGAATATTGAAGTGAAGTGATTTTTTTGTTTTTAGGACAGTTTAAAAATAATTTCATCCATATAGAAAAGGGTGAGGATATTGGTGTCTCCAGCATGTTGTTTCCTACACCTTGTTGAGTTGGTGCTTAGTTAAGGAGATTAGTGTCTCCAACAGGTTGGTGCCTACAAATATTGTAACTGCAGGTTGGTTCCTACAAGTGTTGTTGAGTTGGTGCTCAAGTGAAGGGATTTGAGTCTCTTTCAAGTGGATGCATGTAAACATTGTAATAGATTGGTGTATGTAGCAGGTTGTTTCCTGTGACTATAGTTCAATAAAAAAATTTCGTTGTTTTCTCCCATTTTGGTTTCCACATTAATTCTTTATGTACTGTGCACTATATATCTGTATATACATTCCTTATTGATTTATTATGATTATAAAGTAATAAAATGATAAGTGTAGTGTAGTAAAAAGAGTAAAATCATCATACTAATTCACCCCCCTCTCAGTATAAGTAAGTGTGCCATCAATCTTTTCTATATTTCTCTTTCACTATGGATGACTTATGCGCCTTCTTTGGGAGATGATATATTGGATGCATTTTCAAGTTTTGATTGATGATTTCATGGTTGGGGTCTCATGGATGATCATTGATTTACCTAATCAATGTTCTTTCAAAATCTTTGTTGGTTTATTTCTTGAATGCATTAAGTGTTAATGTGTTTATTAAAGTGGTAATAATGCATCTTACATTGTATTTATATTAAATAAACCTTATATTGAAACCATAGGAAGGTTTGTAGTGGACTACCTTCCTTTGTTATCATTGTTTAAATCTTGTTTAAGGACATAGGAAATTTTTTTAGGGTTTGTAGTAAACTACCCTAGGTGTTTTCCTATAGGATAGAGTTCTAGGGTTTATAGTGGACTACCCTAGGGTTTATCCAAGAACCATATTTAATCTTGTCAATATGAATAGAACAATTTCTAGGGTTTGTAGTGGACTACCCTAGCCTTCATTCTATTGTTTAATCCTTAAGCTTTGTAGTGGACTAATTTAGGGTTTACCCAAAGCTTTCCTTTGTCTCCCAATAAAGCTCTTTTTTACTCCAAATGCCCAATATGATAAAATGGAACTAGTACTTCTCCCTTGTAGTGATTTTAAACCCTAAATTTCACCTCTCCTTTTTTTTCATAGGGTTATATTAGGTTTTGTTGCAACTTCTCCTTAATTTTTCAACCATCTTCTAGCTTGACATCTAGGGTTTATTGACATCTTTCACCTTGAGATACATATTGACACATTTATTACATTGTTGTTGTAATTTTCAGCCCTTTAGGGATTGATGTCTTTGCTATTTTAGGGTTTTTGTGTCTCATCTTTCATTCAACAAATATTTATTATCTAAACTCTAGTTTAGATTGCATTTCCAGCCCTATTTTATTGCATGCTTAACTTGTTTCAAGGGTTGCTTAATTTATGCTATTGTAATTAGACATATTGTTGTAGCTAATCATATTTGATACAAATTTTATAACAAACATATCTTTTATATTGATTTGTAGTGTTTGGGGCATCTCTTTGACTTATCTTGACTTGGCAAATATCATTAATTGTCCAATATACTTCACATATACAAATATGGAAATTGCTTCATTAAACCACCTTGTACCTACCTTGATTACCTTGATCTATTGGTGGTGTGTTTGAGTAACCGATATAGAAGGTTGTATACTTGATATCATGTTGCTATAGGATTCCTTGAGGTTTCTAGGGAAGCCTCCCTTGTGTTGGATTCATCGTTCACTAAAATGAGGGAAGTAATTTGCTAAGGTGATGGTGGCAACACTTCCATGTTACAGTTATTTTTCCCCTTGTGATAGGCTTTGCACAAAGGTGATATATTTTGTGATAACACTTGGAAGGAGAATCAAGATCATGGTATAATAATATACCTGAGAAGAGCATTAAATATTGGCAAGATTTCCATGAAGCTTTTATGAAAAGATGGGACATAAGAAAATATGGTAAATTTTTGCTAAGCCAATTCAATGAGATCAAGAAGAAGGATACTAAATCCATGAAATAATTTGACCAGAGGTTTGATGACCTTGTGAAACAAATTCCCAATGAACTTAAGCCAAGGGATTGTGCCATTCTTTTACAATATACTAATGCATTTGATGGACAATTTTTCTTTATTCTTAGAGACAGATTCCCTTAGAACCTTGAAAAGGAAAAATAATGGGCCTCTAAGATTGAGGAGAAAATTCTAGCATCCAAGGTAGAACCTTTTCATGTGCCAATGGAAAAGGCTGAATCTAATCCAAGAACTATGAACAATGCTAACCCTACTCCTAATCTAGCAATGGCCCTTGTGCAAAAGTTTGATCAAATGACTACCGAAAATTTGAAATCCCAAGCTAAAATCATGGATAGGTTGAACATATTGGTAAAGGAATGAATTCAAAGTCAAACCCCCCTTCTTGACCTCAATTCAACAATAGGAAACCTAGGAAAAACCAAGGATGGAATAGGAATAGACCTCTTCATGAGTCAAGTGTCCTTGATACTCTTATGTCTTCTGATATGGTTAATCAAGAAGACATCCCTTGGTGATTACCTTTCAATGAGTGTCATAGAGAGTGGGAATTCCCTAGAAATAAAGTCCATGATGGAAGTGAATATCCTAATAATTTTGAATGTATGAATCTTGTAGAAGACAGGGATCCGATCTATGTATTCCATGGATAACCCTACACTGTTACAAGTGAGTAATTAGAGAAAATCAAGAAAACGATTAGGGATGTTGCTAGGATAGCAAGGTTATATATGTTGAATTCCATGGATGAAGAATCCAAAGAGAATATAAAGAAAGAGAAATACATACAATATTATAGAAGAAATAAAGCACATGTAGCTCCTCAAACTAACGATTCTCAACCTACTCCTAAGTTGACTAATGACCCTTTACCTTTGAATACCAACCCTACTCCTCCATCAGCATCTTGCAAGAATGATGATATCCAATTAAATATTTATGTGACAAATGTCTTAGCCAAGATCAATGTCACTATACCCCTCAGTGAGTTGATCAATATCCCTCCACAAATGGATAAAGTGATAAATTTTCTTATTCTAGAACCCAAAGACCCTCCTATTGTTTAACAAGAAACCGACTATCATAGGGTTAATGGGGGGCATCCACCTTTCTTCATCACCTTGGTATTGAATAACCTCCTCCTTCATAATTGTATGTTAGACTCTGGGGGTTCCACTAATTTGATGTTTTTAAAGGTCATGAATGAATTAGGCTTAGAAACCACAAGGCCATACAAAAGCTTATGCGAGATTAATTAAAAATAAATCAAAGTATGTGGCCTAATTAAGGATCTTAGGATTTATTTGGTTGCTTATCCTGATATTTCCATATTGATGGATGTTTTCGTCATTGATGTACCTAATGTTTTGGGAATGTTATTATCTAGGAAGTGGGCTACAAATTTGGGTGGTAGTCTCCAAATGGATTTATCCTATGCTACCATCCCAGTTTGAGATGGAAACTATGACACTCTGTATAGGCAACTCGTGGTTAGAAACCAAGTAGAATATCCTAATGTTCTTCTGAATGAATATTATTTGAGTGATGATGAATTAGAGGAACTAGAGATATGTTCAAGAATAAAGATGGAAGATCATTATGAAGATCCAATCATTCCTTCACCCAATTTTTATTGTTCTCCACACTTTTCTATGTTTCCTTTTGTTTCTGAAGAAATCATTGATGATGTTTTCTCACCCAAGAATTCCCTAGAACTACTCAAGAACAAGGAAAATAAACAAATGATAATTCAAAATGCAGGGAAAATAAACAAATAAGAAAAACAAAGTATTAAAAACCAAGAAAAAGAAGAAGCATGAGCTCTACCCCCTCGTTAAGAGGTAATCACCCTAAGTCCTATGAAATGAATACATATATTATAAAGGAATTAGAAAACAAAATTTCAAAAGTCAAAATAGGTCAAAGCTATAAAGAAAAAGGTAAACCAGGTTTTGGAAAGACATGGTGTTGAGCAAAGGGTATCTCATTTCCTAAGCATTCCCTCTACAAAGATGCTCATGAGTATGAATACTATACATGGACTTCCATGTCAATGACATCCAACCCATGAAGTAAACACCAATCCATACCATTAGCATTGCACCTACCCCTTGATGGGTTTCCTTGAGACATATCTCTTGGTCTAGGTATCGACACACCTAATAGGGGGTAATAATGACCCTCCCATACATAGACTTGAAAAATTGCATAACTTTGTAAGCTAGTATGAAGTTTGAATATGATATTTTGTGACATATCTCTAATGGATTTTGTGTTAATATGACTCAATTTATATGTTGTGTTTGGATTGTGTACCTTCCCTCTAGTCTTCATGATGCCTCTTGGACCACACGAATTACCTCCTTGGATGATGATTACACATGATTGACGAAACTTGGATCCTTTGGAGGATGACTAAGGGTCAGTTACCCCAATTGTATGGAGGTCATCCCCATTATTTGAGGGAGGTTTTTTGGAAGTCCTAAGAGGACATTGGCAGATTTTATCACATGGCTCTGGTCGTAGGACCCCCTTAGCATGTGAGGATGATTTATTGATGGGAAGTTTCACCTTTTTAGGAAGACATTGGCCCTTTTATTGAGGAAGTTGTACTTGGAGGGATTATGTGGCACCTCTCCATGCATGATGGAACCCTTTGGATATCGGATATTACCCTTTGATGATGATACATTGCACTAGGAGCATGGATGTTTCACCTTTATGATGATTGGACACTTTAATTTTTATGAGACATTGAGGTTTTCATTGAAGATGACATGGAACTTTTGATGACGTCACACCCTTTGAAGGGTTTGGGGCACCCTTTGAGATGAAATATTTCACCCTTTCATGGCAATGTTTCAGCTTTTGGAGCATGTCTTTCACTTTTTGAGTGAATCGTCCCCTCATTGAGGCCACATGTGTGATTCTTGGAGCACTTTTGATTGGGATGATTTAGTTTTTGAGCTAGTTTACTCCATATTAGAGGCATCATTGGGAGCCTTATAGAGTTATCCACTCTTGTATAATGAATTATTTATGTATTTGTGTCTTATATGTAGGGTTTATGAGAAATAAATGCATTATTTTATGTTTTTAGGGCTTGCATTGTGTGAGAAGGGTACTAGATATATAAAGTAAATAAGATAAGCACTTCTCAATTTCAAATCATTGCTACTTGTGGAGACATATCACTCTTTTCTACTTCTACTTGTTCTCTTTCATGAAGAATGTTATGGATGGTTAACTAGGGATACTTCTTTGGGAGCTATGCTTGCGAATATTTTACTACTTGGATGACATGGAAATTAGGGTTTTGATGGATGGAATATGTTTTAAGTAATTTTTATCTTTTCATCTTGTGGTTTTGTTTAATCATGCATTTTTACATTGATGTTGTTTCTCTAGTGGTGGTTCTTCATCCTCTTGAATCATTTTCTAACAAACCCTCGTGTCAAAATCCTTGGAAGGTTTACTAGTGGAGGAGCATTCCATTGTATCATACCCCAAAATTTTAGGAGGATTGCATAGGGTTAGTAGTGGGAAACCTCTAATCCTCACCCTAAAATAATCCACTTCATTATCTCAAAGGAGGATGTATTTTTTATCCCATATGCCCAAAATAATAGGCACTAATCTTTTTCTCCATAATAGTCAATCATATTGTTGAAATTTACTACTTTAGTGTTAGTTCTAGGTTTATTTGTTGCAAAATTTCATTTTCGGCAATAGAAACCAGGACGTCTAGGGTGTTTACGCGTACTATTGACCTAAAGTCATTGCTAGAACCCTAAATTAATTTTTTGAAGTGTTATTACAACCATATAGAGAAAAATGTCTAGGGTTTTAGGGATGATTTTCATTGTTGATTTTTATGATTTTGTTGGTAAATAAAACCCTAATCTAACCTAGCATTTAACCCTATAATTTACTAGATCATTTCATGATCAGGGGCCTATATTTTTACTGCTAAAAATTGACTATTTTACTACTACTATAAATTAAATACTACTGAAAATTCACTGATTTACTATTGTCATACATTTACTATTGCTGAAAATTAGATGTTTTGGTGTTGAAACAATCTCTACACTATTAGAGATAATTTATTTTAATGTTGTTATAAATTTATTCACTGTTGTTATCACTTTATTTACTATTGTTATTTCATATATTACTTGCTAGTTTCATCTATGCCTTAGACATTTTCTTTATTTTTAGTGTTTGGGGACCCTAATAAACTCATACTTGACTTCGAAAGCCTCTCTTCTAGGCTTGAGTCCTCTACACTCCAAATCTAGAAATTGTCTTATCCAACCACCTCTTATTCACTTTGATTATATTATCTTGGTGGTAGTGTGAGTAGTCACCCTAAGGGGGCCTAGACTTGATTGTGTCTTGCGTAGAGATTCTTGGAGGCTACTGGGGAAGATTCTTTGTGTTGGATACTATTCCTTTACTAAATAGAGGGAAGTGTTTGCCTATGTGACAATGGTGACATCTTCCATGTTCCACTTGTCTTACTACTGTGTAAAGGATTTTCACTTGGTTCAAGATTGTGTGCTAACATTTTGGTGTCGTTTCCATGGAGAATTGAGTCATTCTTCTTGGATTGATTTTTTTATTGTTGTCATACATTTACTACTACTGAAAATTACATGTTTCACTGTTGAAACAATCTCTACACTATTAGAGATAATTTATTTTATTGTTGTAATAAATTTCTTTACTATTATTATCATTGTATTTATTGTTGTTGTTTCATATCTTACTTGCTAGTTTCATCTCAGCCTTAGAATTTTTCTTTATTTATTGTGTTTGGGGACCCTACTGACATCATAATTGTCTTGGAAAGCATCTCTTTTAGGCTTGAACCATCTACACTCCAAATATATAAATTGTCGTATCCCACAACCTCTTATTCACTTTACTTATCTTTATCTTGGTGGTAGTGTGAGTATGATCCAAATTATATTGAGAACGAAATGAAGGAAGAGATATAACAAGGAAACACATAGAGATATTGCAAGAAACACAAGAATACACTTAAACTCATATTTTATTAATGAATGAAATACAAATGACTGTAAATTGTAAAGCACACAAACTAGCTAGAATGGTGGTAGCTTATCCCTAAAGAGAGAGATGTGTCAACTATGCTCATTCATAAGAAATTGATTACAAAGAGGCTAAAAAGGCATTTTAACATAAAACATCAATGACAAAACCCTAAACATCCAAAATCCTAACCCCAAAAGATGAAACACCAAAAGGTTTGTGGGCCCTGATGTGGTTAGTTGATACGTCAACTTTCTGGGGGCATGCATTTTTCATATGATCTTCGTTTGGGGCAATCATTATCTCGTTGGAAAGGTCTAGCTAATAAATTCACATTATGAAGGCCCAATATTTTCCTTTGGCTACATTTTGGGCATTTCCACACAAAAATAAACATTGTTTAGAGACTTAAAATGACCTCAGAAGTTTGGGACCCGAAAAACTGTAGGAAAACTGCGAGGATGTGGAACCATTATGAATTAGTGGAACAAGTGGGTGGCCATAGATATCCACTTGGATCATAGTATACACTTCAAAGGGCTCTATACTTGATTGTATCTTGCCCAAGGATTCTTGGAGGCCATTGGGGAAGCGTCCCTTGTGTTGGATACACTTGGTACAATATTGTATGGTAACAATGTGCATTTTGATTAGTTGGAATCAACAAGTATGCTCTGCAAACCAAAGAGTTGTTATTATAATTAGAGAATGAAGGTTGTTTAAATTTATTTTTGTGAGAAATGATGAAATCCAAAAGGGAAATAAATCTGGGAAGACAATTACACACTTTCTAAGAAAACACTTAAATTGCAACTTTGGGAAAGTAAGGAGATACATCAACAATGAATATCAAGTTTTTAGAAACTTGTAGTAGCAATGAAACTGCTTGTGAGAATGTTTATTAAGGACAAACAATCCACGAGATATCATACCAGTAACCAAATTAATGGAAGCATTGTGTAAGTCTCAAATCTTGGTAAGGAAGCTTGGAGAAAGTTTGGTAGCGATGTTTATAAAACTAATACTAGTAATCAATATTTGTCATTTTGTTGAAGACTTTATTTTTGCACCATCATTTCCATTTGATGGAGGTTAATGGAAACCAAGAGAAGCGTATGGTCAATGCTTCAAGAAGGGGTAGAATTCATGAGAAGGAAAAATCCCAAGTGACACAAACTTCTTAAGAAGGTAAATCGAAGAAGGAAAACTTCATAGAGAGGCAAATTTCATTAAGAGGAAAAATCCAAGGAGGGAAACTCATAAAGAGGTAGACTTATTAAGAAGATGAAACCTAAGAAAGAAACCAAATTTTAGTTAGATTCCATTCAACAACAATAACTTTATGATCCCCAAAGAGGAAAGCATGAATTTTTCAATTTAATTCTGAAGTTTGATTCAACACCAAATGCTTGAAATTCATTTAAGTTTTTGAGGGACCACAAACGACCAAAAAAGAGGGGGTTTGATCCAAATTTTAGATCATGAATGGTTGAGTGTTAAAGAAAAAGTTGGAATTAGGAAGGGGTAATGTCAATGACCATTTATGTAGTTTTTTAACGAAGGCTAATAATCTTTTATGCAAAATTACCTAACTATCCTACATGCATAAATTCACTAAGCATGTTGAAGGTAAAGAATAAATATGGTGGAATGGGCAAACAATTTGTTGAGTGTGGAAACACAACAAATGAAAGCAATATAACAAAAGCATAACACTAAAAAAAGGTGG
>ML816706.1:268379-303919 GCA_009831015.1 Picea engelmannii | reverse complement strand
AATCACCCCAACAATGGTCAAGTGGATTAGTGTAAGATCCAAGCAGTCATCCGAAATGAAAGGAACCTAATGCATATATAAGAAGGTTATAACAATCAAATATGACACATACCATGATACCTCAGACCAACTACCTCATGGAGCAAGAGTCCTCTCTGATGCAAGCCCAGGCTGGTGGTGATGGAAACTGCTACTGCTGACAGGACAAATCCGACGAAGAAGAAGAGAGATGGGCCCTCCAGGGCCATGCTCAAGTCAATCCACTCTCGGTACTCCATGTCTAGGACCATGTGGGCCTCGAGACATGATCTCCTAGTTATCCCTAGATATCGGGGATAACAAGTACAATATATCATCGTGGGCTCCCACTCCTGATCAAATAAACCTGTACGCAATTTATGAATCCAAATGGCTTCACAACTAGCCATACTCACTGCCATATACTCTGCCTCTGTTGAACTGAGTGCTACATTCTACTTTTTGTTGAACTATGTAATCATTGTTGATCCCAAGCTGAAGCAACACCCCGAGGTACTCTTCCTATCTACTGCACTCCCTTCCCAATTTAAGTTTGAATGTACCTGCAACCTCACTCCATCACCTCCAAGATACCTCAACCCATACTCCAATGTACCTCTCAAGTACCTGATCACATGCTTCACTACTATATAATGCACCTACCTCAGATCCACCATGAATTGGCTCAAGGTGTTCATGACAAAACATATATCTAGCCTAGTGTTGACCAAATACATCAAAGAACCTATCAATTGTCTGTATACCTTGGGATCCACTAACTCTGAATTTGAAGTGGTAACCTCCTTCAGGTTGGTAACCATAGGTTTATCCATTAATCTATATTCCTCCATGATGCAGACCCCCTACCTCAGCAGGGTTCTGCGACCTCTTGGATTCTAGATCGTTCTCTTCCCTGAGCCGAAATGGCCCTTCGGGATCCTGCTAGAACCCTTTGGACGAATCCACAGATCTCTTCATCCTCTGGTACAGGTCTTGAAAAAACCTACGCGTGCCTCCTTTTCATGTTTCGGGGTTTCGCGATTTGGGGAATCATGATGCAAGGGTCCCTCCTTTCCCCTTTCGAACCTTCGATGGCCGAAATGCTGAAATGTTCCAACACCTATCCCTTTGGGTTTTTGTGAATCGCGACTTCGGGTTTCACAATTTCGGGAAATCCAATTACAAGGGATATCTCTGCCCCTTAGAACCCCCGGTGGCCGAAATGCCGAATACCGAAATGTCTCGGCGCTTGTTCCTTCGGGATTTCGCGTTTAGCGAATTCAAGACACAAGGAGTATCCTTGTTCCGTGGAATCTCCGGTTGTCGAAAAGCCAAAATGTCCCAGCACCTTATCCTCTGGCTTTTGTGAATCACGACTTCGGGTTTCGCGATTTCATGAAATCCGGTTACAAGGGGTATCTCTGCCCCTTGGAACCCTCGGTGGCCGAAATGGCTGATCGAGACTTTTACCGAAAAGGAATTTCGGATTTCGTGACTTCGCGGATCCTGATGCAAGTTCCTTGACTCTTCAACTCCCGAAACCCGAAATACCGAAATACCGGGAACCGGGACTTCACAAGTCAAGTGTCATGTCCCTTCACTCTTCGAACCCCCGGTTGTAGAAACATCGAAATGCTGAAATATCCTAGCGTTCAATCAATGGCTCACAATAGCCCCTGGGATCGACAATTCCGGTCGAATCGCGATTTCACAATTTCACGGTTCGGGATTCTAAAAGACAAGAGTCTCTGTCTTTCCAACTCGTGGTACCCGAAATCCCGAAATGGACCAACAACCCATATTTTATTGTGATCAACGGTCACTACTCCTCCCGAGTTTTGGGTGCCAAGAAAACCCTCGCCGCTAACCTCCTCGCAGCTCCACATGATCCAATGGCCTGCGAGGTTTCAGTGTTTTTTTCTCGAGGACTCTCCACCGTCCGTCCAGGTCTCCGAGATCTCCCCTCCTGGATCTACACAGCATTAAAGTCTGTGCTCCTTCCTCAGATCAGACGGTTCGTGGGATTTTCCACCATGATGCAACGCTCGACGACGTTCTTCCTCCTGATCTTTTACTCGCTTTAGACTTAGAAAATTTTCTAAATCTACGAAGGCCCGGTCTTCACCTATTCCAGGGAATGAGTTCCTAGATCTCGATAACACTTCCGAAGTGTTATTCCTCTTGAGCTTTGGTTGGTTCAGAATTCGATCTCCCGCGCACTCCTTGCATCTGAGAGATTTCGATAACTCAAATCCACGGTGTTTATCTCTGGGTCAATGCACACCTTGCAGAGCTTCAAATGAAGAGAAACAATCGGAACTGGGAAAATTCACAGTTCCATCCACTTGTTCATGAAAACAGAAAATAACAGGAAAATGCACACAGTCCAAACACCATACATTTGGGTCAATTTTTCCATTCTATTATATTCACAAGTGCCCATTGGCTACAGAATACATTCAAAATTACAGTCACTCAAAAGATTGAGATCTCCTACTAACTCGCAGTTCTCTCTTACCGCTCATTTCTCTCTGTATTCCAGCTCTCTCTAACTGGGTGTCCAAACTTCTACATAACTCAAAAATGTTTCTAGGGTTTTTCCCCTGGCTACTTGCCTACTCTAAAGTTCATCCTACACTATCTTAGTTCAGTCGCATTCCAGAGCCGAAGTGGAAACTCCTGCTCTGTTTACAATTTTCAAAACGTGCCTCAAAGGGTAAAATTCGACATCGGTTCAAGTGTGCCTCCAAAGGTGAATTCCGGCGTTGAGTGAAGAAGGCGAATTTCAAAATCGGTTGCAATTGTCAACGCTGAATTTCTGGAAGAACTCACACGTGTTGAGTGGTCATGCCTCTGCGCACTTGCCAACGATGCTCCTGCATCACTCCATCTTGAATTTCCTTAATATCTCCACTGTGTACTTCCCTTGACCAAGGAAGATATCTCTCGATATCTACCATACCTATAACCCCAATAAATAATGCAACAAGACAATATCCTTCATCTCGAACTCTATAGCCAAATATGCTTTGCACCCTGCTATAAGATCCTTTGCACCCATGAGAAACAAATCATCCATGTACAACACCAAGATGAGTGGATCAGTCCCAACAAATATGAAGTACAAGTTATGATCTACCTAACTCTTGGTGAAGCCCATACTCTTCAAGTATATGGAAATTCTAGACTATCATGCCCTAGGTGCTTGTTTGAGTCTATACAAGGATTTCTTAAGCTTGCACACATGAGACTCCCTCTCATGTACCTCAAATCCCTAAGGTTTCTCCATATATACTTCTTCCTCAATGATCCTGCTAAGGAAAGTTGTCTTCGCATCCATCTAGAGAATCCTCCACCTATAACTGAAGCAATAGATATAACAACTTGAATAGAAGCATACCTAGTGATTGTAGAAAATGTCTCTTCATAGTCCACTCCTTCTCTCTTAGAGAATCCTCTCACCACAAACCCCTCCTTGTACTTCTCAATGTTTCCATCTGTAGCATTCTTGATCTTGTAGAGCCACCTGGAACTCACAACTGACTTCCCCTTCGGTCTCGACACTATCTCCCAAAAATCATTCTTCATGATAGAGGTGTATTCCTCCACCATGGCATCCCACCAAATCTTTTGATATTCCACTTCCTCAAAAATGGAATGCTCAACATCAATGATGCTACTCATAAGAACCATATAGTTAGGGAACTTCCTCGAAGTCCTACTCTACCTGACTGCACTCCTAGGAGCATCACCAACATCCCTTAATGTCTACAATAAATACCTGGGTCTCTTGACAGAACTGGAAGGGGATAACTCATCTTCACCACCTGAAGTCTAACTTCTTAAACTAGAAGCTCCCGAGCGCTACTCATCCTTCAGAGTCTCCTACTCCACATCCTTTACCATTGTTGGTGAATCCTGATATTTCCTTGATGCCAAGTTCTCCTCGAACTCAACATATATTCTTAGAACTATCTTCTGCGGCACTGGTATGAAGATAATGTAATCCTTTGAGGTCTTGTTGTACCCTACAAATATACCCTTCTATCCTGAAGGCTCCAACTTCGTCCTCTTCTCCACAGGCACATGGATGAATACTGGAAAACCAAATATCCTCAAGTGTTCTATCTTTGGCTTCACTACTGATAATTCCTCCTCCAGAGTCTTGTCCCCCAATATCTTGTGAGGACTCTTATTCTGCACATATAATGTCATGTTACATGTCTCTACCAAAATAAACATAGGTAGATCTTGTTCATGTATCATAGCCTTGACAAAACCGATGATGAACCTGCTCTTTCTCTTTGCAACCCCATTATGTTGAGGGTTGCATGAGACTGTCAACTCCCTTTTGATCCCCACCTTCTTTCATAAATAATTGAGGTCATTGGAGGTTTACTCTCACCCATTATCTGAACTCAAGACCTTGATCCTCCCTATTTGGTTCTCCACTTGAGACTTGAACTCCTGGAACCGACTGAAGACCTCATCCCTGGTCTTCAAAAAGAAGATCCATGTTTTCCTATAAAAGTCATCAATTAACGTCACATAGTAAGACAATCCCTACATTGATGCTATTGACATCAACCCACTCATATTTGAATGTATAAGATCCAATATCCCCTTGGACCTACTCTCACTACTTGTAAAAGAAACCTTGGAATTCTTTCCAAGTGCACACCCTCTACACACACCCTGTTTCTCAACACTGAAATTTGGTAGACCAATGAAAATATCCCTCAAAATCATCCATGTCGTGTAGTGTAGGTGTCCCAACCTCCTTTGTCATAACTCACATAGGTTTTCATTGTCATGTACCAAGTCCTGAAGAGGTTTCCCCTACAACCTATATAAATTACCCTCTATGACCCCAATGACCAATGTTGTGTAAGAGTTATCTCCCTATGGATGTATGAGTACTTACCATCTCTAGAATATAACTGCAAAACCCCTGTCCTCCATAATTGAGACTAAGAGAAAATTGTTCCTAAGTCCCGATACATAAATCACATCTTAGGCATCAAACAAACCTCCTGAATCAAGCTAGAATTTAATAATTCCCTCTCCCTTCACTGCATACCTAGCATCATCACTAAGCTCCACATGGATCCTTGAGTCCTTCTCCATCAGACAACTAAATAGCTCTCGTGCTTCTGTCATATGATGAGATGCACCACTGTCCAATTAGCACACACTCCTTGTCACTGTTCTAGTAGAAAGGAAAGAAACTAGTGAGAAATCCCTCTCGAACTTTGTAGCAAAATCATCCAACTGAGTTTTCACAGATGCTTAAAGCTAATACGGTTTTCCTCTTCCTTCTTCTTCTCTGGACACTGATATGAAAAGCACTTGATTTTACTCAATTCCTTCTTCCCTAACTGCAATGTACCTCCATCATTGTTACCCTTCTTGCTAGGAACCTCCCCTTTTCCCTTCCTTGTCTTACTAACAAGGGCCAAGTTCTCATCACTACCTCCTTGATTGTTGACTTTAGACTCCTCCCGAGTCTCTTCCCAAATGAAATCATCCCATAGACTTCACCAGGTTGAAATATTTTCCTGAGCGCATACTCCCTTAACAAATGGTTCCCAATACTTTGGGAAACCATTCAGTGCCACATTTACAAGTTCTACGTCATCCACTTTCTTCCAGATAGCTGTAAGTTGATCATGTACCTGAGTGATCCTCATGAACTAGTTAGCAATATTGTCAAATCTAGACATCTGCATAGATTTGAGTTTATTTCTCAAGATCATCTTCCCTTTCAAGTTTATTTCTTTGGAATAAAATTACTAGAGCATCAAACATCTCCTTAGTTGTCTTCTTCTCGAATAAGTGAGGAATCAAATGATCCTTGACTACTTCCAAAATTACCTTCTAGGATTTAATCTCTTTCTTCTCATGAGATTCCAATGCTTTTGGATATGTCAGTGTAGGAACAACCATTTTGTAATCTCCCAAAGGTTATGTTCCTTCAAAATAAAAGTAACTCTTTATTTCCAAGATAGGAAGTTGGATGATCCATCCAATTTGTCTTCAACTCTTAGACTTGTTGTTGCCATCCCTTAGATTTGATAATCTGTTGAGGAAATATACAAACTTGTACTAACCTTTCCTCATAGTAACCTGCATATGTACGCACTTTCCTGCACTATATCCCACATACATGATACACACCTTGATTGACTTGATACCCACGTACAATTCTGTATGACTGCAAAAACAAGTTCTACTATTGTACAATTGTTTCCCTTAAATATGTCCTTCGATTTCTAATTGTTGGTTTATATATTTGTTGCATACTACTATGGATATGAAATATGGATCCCTCTCATAGTGAAATCTTTGATACCATATTGAATTTCCAATCTCGACACCTAGGTATATTGTTTACTAGTGATTTCCTTGATGTAAATCAAATTAGAAGCTCACAAAAAAAAAATACACTTATTGGAATAACTGTAGATTTTAACCTAGTACACTTAATTACTACAAACATATTCTTAATAAAAACATAAAATACACAAAGGCACACACACACACACACATTACACATAAAGTTTACCCTAGAAACCCAAACCAGGAAAACCAACAACCTATTTAGAGTCGCACCTCTAATTCTTTATTTATCATATTCTTCATTGTTTACAATACAATATACATAAGATCACATGACATCCAAAACCCCTAATCCATTTACCCAGATTAGTCAACAACCATAATTTCTTAACCGAAATTAGAAAACAAACGACAAAAACCATGTGCCAAAAAACCGCTAGAAATGGATGCACATAGAACATTTTTTTTTCAAGGGCTTCGCCTCCCCGTGACCCCCAAGGAAAGGGGGGTTGCACCCCACCTACAACCCCCCTATGACCCCCCCACACACTCGGTGCAATGAAACGGGTGGGGTTGGTTGTGCAAATAATATAACACATATCCAACAATAACCAATGTAAATAATTAGCGGAAAACACACAAAGATCTATACCCTTCCAATCAAATTATCATTAGAATAATATCAAAGCTTACAAGGGCTCCCTTACCGGGAAAAAGTCCCACAAATAAATAAAGATAACTATAGACAACACCTACAAACCCTAACAACTCCTCCTTGATTGTATGGTCCTGTACAATCACTTTCTCATACTTGCACGTGCCTTCCTGCATTGTAGCCTGCATATGTATGCACTTTTTTGTACTATATCTCGTGTACATATGCACCCTGACTAACATGTACAATGCATACAAATATATTCCTATTATTGTGGCTTCAATATGTCATATCTTCTTGCAGCTTCCCCTGTTCTCTCTTCTCCCTAACCTACACTGATATCTAGATGAAATTCCTTCTCCACCTATTCAGGATCTCCTTGAGAAAAAGCCCTTCTTTGCTCTCTCTCTCTCTCTCTCTCTCTCTCTCTCTCTCTATATATATATATATATATATATATATATAATGAAATGTGTCACCTCCTTTACCTTAGCCTTTATTTTATAATATCAAGTTGTGACCTAACCCTAATCTCCAAAATGATTGATGGTTGAGATTAAATCTCATCTCACTTGAGATCAATGGATAATATTTAATTCACTAATGCTAACAACTTTAGAATTCATTAAATAAACTCAATTAATTAATAAAAGAACATTACTTTAATAATTTATTTAATTAAAGTAAATTACTAAGGTAGAAGGCATTGGACGAATTCCACACGTCTAGACACTTAGACTTGTGTGGAAGTACATGTTTGGTGCTATAAACATCAACAAGTCTCCCTACTCTTTCAAGGCCCCTAGTAATGCTTTGAAGGTGGGATTTAACACGTAAGGATACCTCGTAATTGTTGAGAACCAACTTTTGTACTGTAGTTATCCCCCAAATAGTTTTTTGAATGCCTTGTGCATGTATAGGCAAGGTTATCCTCTACTTCGCCAAACTTTTGATGGCCTCAAGTTCCAAATGGGATTGTTCTACATCAAACTTATACATCATTACTCCTTAAATTCACCACATTGGACCCTAAGGTCTCTTTCTATTAATATAAATAAATGGGATTGAATGTGATATGTGTCATAATCTCTTCCATTCATGTGGACATGCAGACAATATCTTTTCATTTAAATATGTTTCCCTTTACTAGAATATTTGTTATCAAACAAAGTAAAGAGTGAGTGATTAATATTATTTTCATTATGATATTTAAAGGCATGCATTGTGGAGCATATTATAGAGCTTAAGAAATGAAGACCATATTTTCAAGGGTTTGCAAATCCATGCAATACTTAACACTAAATGCCCTTTCCCTATATGTGGTCAAGACAATTAACAATTGTTCTAGACTCAAATCATGTTAACAATGGATAGTACTAACCTCTCAAAATGTTACCTTGCAATCTCACAATATGACCAAAGTTTTCCTTGGTAGATGCAACTAAAGAGAATTATTGTTGTCCCTTCGAGACATGATGTGACAAAGCCAAATTTTGTATGACCCAAGGCCAACTTATCCTACAACCCATGTATTATTCCCTCTGTGCCAAAATGACCATGGGATGTGAACACTCCTAGCATTTGCTAGATCACCTTTTCTTTCTATCTATATCACTACCTCCCTAAATATCAGTACCCGGTTGGCCTTTCTGCCTGTGGTAGAATTGCTTCTTCAATAGACACGAGCAAAGTTTTCCTTCCTCAAGGAGATCAGAGGCAACAAATATCTTATGATAAGGTTCTAAAGTTTTTCATTCTTGAACAAGTGCTTTCTTTTTAGCGCATCAATGATTAATGTTGAATCCCCTACTAGTTCTAGTTTTGTAAATGTTAGCTTTGATGCCATCTTGAAACCTTTTCACATTTCCAGATCTTCAACTTGGTTATTTAAGATGAATTTGATTCCTCAATCATAATAAAGTTAGAAGCTACCTCCTGGGTCAAATATAACTCCTCGAAACCATGTAGGTTCTAAGTTCCCTTTGGTTGCACCATCAAAGAAAAAGGTATGTGCTTTTATACTTCTTACCCAAATGTTTGTCTTCTAGATCTATGTGCATTCTGCATTGGATGAGTTTTCTCCTAGTTGGCGTATAGTTTCCTAGTATGTTCTGTATTTTAAGCCCATCTTTTTCTTTGTCTTTAAGGGTTCATCTTGATTCAAAGCCCTTTTAGTTTGATATAATTGATTCTCTTAGGAGAACATTGTTGCAAATATGAGAGATAACTTTTGAACCTAATGGCTTCCTTAGTGAATCTAGAGGAATATTCCCTAAAAACAGATACACGAAAAACCTTAATTTTAGAAGGGATTGTTGCTTTGAATGTCATTTTCCCTTAAATTATGGGGTTATTTTGTAAAAACAACATATCTTTTTTTAAAAATAAACTATAAAAAATAAGCATTTTTAAAATGAAAAATGTAGTTGCATTAATAAGTGTTTTACTTTATAAAAATATAATATCTTTAAAAACACCATAAATTTTGTGAAATAAAAATATAAATATATGTGAGGTTTCAAAAAAATTCAAATTCAAATATGATAGAGCCATAATAAAAATCTTGTTCATTGTGATATTTCAAGTGCATACATATGCTATTCATTAATCAAAATAAGTGAAAAAAAATACATTCAAGTTTAAGAATAATCTAGTTTAAGAATAATCTTCTGCTAAAATTTAAAACTTAAAATTAAATAAATAAGAAAAAAAAAAAAAGTCTCCTAGCAACTTTGGCAATGTTTCTCTAATTAAAAAGGGGATGTTGTTGAGGATGGGACACCTAGTTGGAGGCATGCCAAAGGAAGGAAGGAAGCAAGCCAAAAGGCCCTTCATTGCCACCATTCGATGAACCTTCTTCAAAATTGAGGAGGTTACTTGAATTTAATGTAAATTCCAAAAATGAATAGCAAGGAAGGACACTTTGATGACTTTATATCGAAAAGGGTTCGTCGTTGGTGACAAACATCATATCGAGAGTCCTTCCTCCAATTCGAGGATCATTCCTCGAATTTCAAGAGTTGCCTTGAATAAAATTCAAGTAACCATGTAAAATTTGAGGGAGCTACTCAAATTTGATCGTTCACAACCTCCTCCCTTTCCTTAAAATAGAAAGGAACAAAAAAAACCACCTACTAGACTAAACCTTAGAAAATTTTAACTTTCGTATTATTAGACTTCATTCTCCTAAAATGTCCAACTCCAAGGGGAGGATCATAAGAAAAGGTTTTCACTAATTCATTTAATTCAATGTTAAAATGTTGAAATCATGTAAACTATTGACTCTATTGAATTCTATATTAGAACATGGAATACTACTTTCTTCATGTAAAATCCTACGATGTTGAAACCATGTCTAGGCATCATGGAATATTACTATTTTCATGTTAAAAGTTAAATAAAAAAAAAAAAGATAAACTAAATATAAATGTCTACTTTACTTTAAAATTTTAATATTATACATTAAACAAAACAAGAAAAAAGCATTATATGTCAAATTAACAAAAAATTCATCGTCATAAATTGAATTTTACATTGGATTCAATGTGCATTGAATTTTCTCCTAAGTTGCAATATTAAATTACTAAAGTAAAAGTTAGTCTTTTCTTTTTATATGAATTTTTAACATTACAAAATAATATTCTAGGACGTTTGGTGGTGGTTTCATCCTCTTATGACTTAACAGAGGGAGAGCAAAATTTCTTATAATCTAAAATTTAATATATTTAACTATGTTCAAGATTTCAATAATGGGTAAAATGAACCAATGTATATTGTCCTATGATCTCTTTGGATTTGAATATTGGAGGAGGATGAAGCCTAAAAATAGAAAACTTAAACTTTACCATGGTTCATTGTAGTAGGGGTTAGATTATGTGCCTTGCTATTATAATGGAGGATGTAGAATGTTTTTTTAAGTTTGAAGAGGTTTTTAGAATCAAATTTAGTGAACTTTAAATAAACTTAGGTAATCTTGGTTTTTTTTTTTTTGGAAAGTTAACCCATTTTTTATTTGAAGAATCTTTTCAATTCAAGTAACCTCCTTATATTTGAGGATGTAACATCCAGTTCCACTAATCACATGTTATATTGACTTATTCTTTGAGGATACTTGCGAACAAGTGATCCGGTTATGATACATTATGAGTATGTTTTGATTATGAGTTATATTGTGATGTCATTGTGATTATATGTTAATCTCTCTCTCTCTCTCTCTCTCTCTCTCTCTCTCTCTCTCTCTCTATATATATATATATATATTGATAGGTATTATTGATGAGTTCTCCTGAGTGTGCAAGATATATGACAGGTTGAGGTTGTGGATGACATCAACAAACTTCCTTGGACTCTAGATTGAGTCAGGGAGTGGAATTGTATTTGGTTTGAGTTTTGAGTATTGATTTACATGTATGAGTTATGTGATGACTCAGTATGGATGTTATGTATATGGATTATTGACATTGTTCTTGTCAATGGATGTAGGCTTGGTGACACTTGCTAATTCGACTCACATATGGAGTAAAGGGGTCATACACAGAAACTATACATATGAGAGAGATGTGTGACAACGCCCCTGTCACAGCCTACTAGCACTTTGGCTGTGACCTGAATTGTAGGTTAATGATTACCTAGTTAGAGAGATCCATAATGAGAAAATAAAAACATGAAAAAATAGATGATTAACTTAGAATAATTGAATTAATAAGAAATGAAAAATCTAATATTTAATTTCCAAAAAAAACATGCAGAGTTGTTCTCAACACTTAAAAATCAATTAGCACATTATGCAATTAAATAATTTATGATATAATAAGATCATGGAATTTGTGGAATAGTGAATTTCTTAAATGATAAAGGTGGTTTAAATTCAGTATTTTTATGGGATGTAGTTTAGGGAGTAATAGTTTTAACAATACTTTATTATAGTTAATGATGACAATTTCAAATTAGTTATTTAATGTGCACACCTTATCTAGTGGATGTTAGTAAATTTATGAAAGCCAATAAGGAATGAATTTGGAGAGATTATATTGAGATTTTATTGTTTATTTGTAAATAAAAGATTATATTGAAATTTTATTGTTTATTTGTAAATAAATAATTAAAATATAATGCATAAATTAACTTGACCTTTAGTTTTTAACAAAATAAAGGATGTGGCAATAATTAATTATTGAGTTAAGGAATTTATACTCTTAAGTTTTAGCATCACAATTACCAGTTAATTCTTTTTAAATGAAAGTGTAGTTAATTCTTTTGATCAATCGCCCTTAACCTCCAATTTATGATAGAAATATAAAGGACTCTATTATTATAATATGTGAAAATAGAGGTAAACGTTATTACATAAAAGGTTATTGTATATAGTTGTATTATAATCCAACTTAATATAATGTTATGTTAGTTGTCCATTATTTAATTAGAGTAGACACTTGGAAATCCTTTAATTGAGGACTTATGTACTTTGAATTGTAAATTTTACAATAGATGTTATATTTTAATAATAGTAATGAATTGAAAATTGTTTGAATTGAGATGTTAGCTATTACATTGTGAAGAGTCAGGGTTTATAGTTAAATAGGAAAGTTAGAAGTATAATGGATTTATCAACAACATTTTAGACCATAGCGATTGCGTAGACTATATTAAATAGGAAAGTTATAAGTGTAATGGATTTATCAACAACATCTTAGACAATAGTGATTGCGTAGACTTTATTAGTCTTGCTATCTTTCTTGTGATATAATGTTAGCAATTTCCACTTGTTAGACTTATTAAAATGCTATTGGACAATGTATCGCAACCTTGTTGAGAAGTTAATTTTGATTAAGAATTTAATGATGTTGACTAAGATTAGATCTTTTACGTTTAGCCGTCATTATATCTAAAACGTTTTACTTTTGTACATGTCGTATCGGATAATTAGTAACCTTGTTAGTAAAAAAAAAAACATTACTTCGTCATGATTCACTTACTTTTGTGTTGATACGGAGGGGTTGTTACATATGGTATCAAAGTCGGTTCAACTCTGCGACATCAGATATGTTACGCCTTCCATTGTTTTATATTGATAGTTAAAAATGTTTCGCTAATATAATTTGAATTTGTTTCATGACATGTATCATGGTTAGAAGACGCAGGATGAGTAGACGTCGAGGTGCGGGAGGAAGAGGCATGCTTCCTCCGAGTGCATCCACACCAGCGAGATCTAACCCACAAGGAGATGATCAGACTACTGAGCAGGAGCATGTTGCAATGGGATATATGGTAGTTATGATGAGATCATTCCAAAGGATGTCAAAGGCATTGATCAACCTCCTTGATCGGGATGAGGGAAGAGCGTATGTGCCCAATGAGGGTTCACAATGCCCTCCAATAGTTAGCAATAATGTACATAGAGAACTCGAGAAGGTGAAATTTTTTTAGCGTTGGGGTGCCACAGATGACTTGGACGCCAAGGCATGGTTGGAGAATATGGTGATGTGCTTTGCACTATGCGATTCATGGGAATTGTTCGAGGAATGATTCTGGGAGAGGCACATATCCGATGAATTAATTGAGTTCCAACTTAATGAGTTCAACACCTTACGACATGGTAGTCGTACGGTACCAGAGTATGATTCTAGGCTCATGGAGCTACTCAGATATGCTCCACATCTGAACACTAAGAAATTAAAGGTTAACAAGTTTGTGTTTGGTCTCAACTTCAACCTTTGTGTGAAAGTGAGGATGTTGATGCCTCATACATTGCACGATGCAGTTAAGAAGGATATCATTGTTGAGTAAGAGATGAACAGTGGGGGTCATGGTAGGAATCCTTCCGGGAAGACAAGACATGCGCCACCTAGAGCTCCACTGCAACAGACAACAATTAGGCAGACTTCTGGGCACCACGATACACCCAGAGGACACGTATTCTTGACATCGTGCCGATAGAATCCTCATCAGAGGACTCCATATAGAGAACCACAACAGTAGCAGAAACAATGTCGTCCACAACAACAACAATAGTTTAGACATGTTCAGTAGAACAGACCAGGACTGCAGACTCCTAGGCCAACAACTTCTACTTCAGGGACTAGGAACACTAGACTGAATAATGGATGATGGACATGTGGAGAGGAAAATTACCAGAGAGACTGTCCTATTGAGAAGGAAAGAGTTGTTGGATCATCAGGATCTACGACAGTGGAAGATTTTGGCAAGGCCCATAAGATTCATGCAACGGTTAATAACCACCCGGCTAAACATCAGTCTACAGTGCTGGAGACTTTAAGTATGATAGTTGATCAACAATTCAGTGTTTTGATAGATCCAAGAGCTACTGAGAGTTTTATATCTAGCACCACGCTTAAAAGAATTAATGTGAAGGCAGTCGAACAAGATGAGTTTAGTTATGTGGAAATGGCATCTGGTACCAAAAAAAAGGTTGGAGGAAAGTTTAAGGATTGTAACATTAACTTGGGTGATTTTGTCACAAGTGTAAACCTATATGTTACAATATTGGGATCTTACGATATTGTGATCAGAATGGATTGGTTGGAATCAGACGACGCGATACTTAACTATAAGATGAAATTTTTAAGTTTGATTGATGATTTGGGATAGAGTAGAGTAAGTTTGGGAAGAAACCAGGGAGTGTCGTTGAGATTTATTTCTTCCCTACAATTACAAAAAAACATGCACAAAGGATGTAAGTTGTATGCCATTTTAGCGCTTAACAAAAAGGGGGACACAAAAGGATTAAAAAACCTTCCTTTAGTGTTAGAGTTTGCAGATGTTTTTCCTAAAGAGCTAACAGGTTTACCGCCAAAAAGAGAATTGGAATTTACCATAGATTTAAAACCTAGAATGCAACTGATTGCAAGAATGCCATACTGGATGTTGACACCAGAATTGCAAGAGTTAAAGATGAAATTGAAGGAGTTGTTAGAATTAGGAATTATATGTCCAAGTGTGTCGCCATGGGGTGCGCCAACAATTTTTGTAAGAAATAAGGATGGATCGTGGAGACTTTGCATTGACTATCGTCAATTAAACAAAGCCACAATAAAATAATCAATACCCATTACCGAGAATTGATGATTTATTTGATTAGATGAAGGGATAAACTGTGTTTTCAAAAATTTACTTGAGGTCGAGATATCATCAGTTATGGATCAAAGAGGAATATATCCCTAACATCATGTTTAAAATGAGATTTGGACACTATGAGTTTACCGTTTTACCGTTTGGATTGATGAATGCCCCGGGTGTATTCATGAGTTTAATGAATGGGGTATTCCGCGAATACTTGGACAAGTTTGTACAAGTATTTATCGATGACATACTGACTTATTCTCGGACGAAAGAAGAGCAGGACGAACACTTGAGATTGGTTTTACAGTGTCTAAGAGAACACAAGTTGTACGAGAATCTATCAAAATGTTCGTTTTACCAGATGACAATTCATTATTTGGGACATATTATATCTGGTGAAGGTATCGTTGTGGATCCAACGAACGTTGAGGCTATTATGGAATGGCCAACACTGACGAACGTACAAGAAGTATGTATTTTTATGGGATTAGTAGGTTATTATCGACATTTTCTTAAAGGATTTTCAAAGATAGCAAATCCAATCACGAAATTGCAGAAGAAGAATACAAAATTTGTATGGTCAGAGAAATGCGCAGAAACATTTCAGAAGCTTAAGGAGTTATTAACGACAACATCGATATTGAAAGTTCATGACATGGACAAGGAATTATTGGTATGCACAGACACATCCAAGGAAGGTTTAGGAGGAGTATTAATGCAAGACGGTCGAGTGATCACTTACATTTCAAGGAAATTAAGAAGGCATGAAGAGAACTACACAACACACGATTTAAAGTTACTAGTGATTGTTTATACCTTATGAGTATGGAGATGTTATCTTATTGGACAGAATTTCGAACTAAAAAATGATCATAGTGGATTACAACATATTTTTACTCAAAGTGACTTGAACGCACGAAAAACACGTTGGTCAGAATTACTAAGTGAATACGACATTGAGATTACTTGCATTAAAGGAACGATGAACAAAGTAGTAGATGCGTTGAGTCGGAGACCACACATATTCTTAGTAATACCTCTTAAGACAAATCTTCGAGAAAAGATTCTAACATTACAGGTAGACGATGACTGGTACATGGAAGTTAAGGATAATATCGAAAAAAATAGCATGATGATACTGAAGTATGAAGGATATTCACTTGACAATGATGGATTGTTGAGGTATAACGACATAATTTATGTATCGTCTTATGACGAATTGAGAAATTTGATTTTGAGCGAAGCTTATCAAGCAATATATATATGGCTCATCTGGGAGTCATGAATATGAAGGAAGACCTTAAACCTTTATTCTTTTGGAAGGGAATGAATATGGATATAGTTAATTACGTGGCGAGATGTATTGAATGTCAGCAAGTGAAGGATGAACATAGAAATCCAGCGGGATTGTTATACCCACACACGATTCCTGAATTAAAATGGGAAGCCATTTCAATGGATTTTATTGTTGGATCGCCACTGACAACAAGGAGACATGATTTTATTTTTGTGGTCGTTGAAACTCTGACGAAGAGTGCACACTTTATCTCAATTCGCACGACATATCAGGCACTAGACATAGCTAGAGTATTTGTTAGCGAGATTGTGAGGTTGCACGGTGTACCAAGAAAGATCATATCCCATCGAGGATCGTTGTTTACATGATGATTTTGGACTAGTTTCCAAGAGGCTTTGGGAAGAAAACTAGATTTTAGCACAACATATCACCTTGAAATGGATGGACAAACTGAAAGAACGAATAATTTTTTAGAGGATATGTTGCGAATGTATGTAATGGATAAAAAAAAACATTGGGAAAAATTATTACCACTGGTAGAATTCGCATATAACAACATTTATCAGAGTTTAATTAAGATGGCACCTTTTGAGTTTATTTACGAACAACCATGTTGGACACCTCTGAGTTGGGATCGACCAGAGGATAGGGTCCTGGTGGGACCAGAAGTAATCCAAGAAATGGAAGAGAAGATGCGAACTATAAGACAATGGATTAAAGAAGTGCACGATCGACATAAGAGTTATGTTGATGCGCATCGCATTGACCGCAATTATGAAGTTGCTAGTAGGTAGTATAAATTGAGATAATTACCACCGCTTCTTCGCACTGTTAGGTGGAGAAGTGAGAACCCAATTTACACTTCCCTAGGATATGTATCGTCGTAGTAGGAGTAAATAATCGATGGATAATTGATCTGGGATATTTTCATCGTGACTTATAAAGAATTGCATTAAATGAACATAAATTAAAGTGCACCATTAAAGAAGGAAAAACTAAAAAATGAAGAGACATAAGCATCATATTTGAACACAAAAACTTGATAATGGATTTTGTCCCTGGTGGACTATGTCTCTAAGTCCTGCTCTCAAATGGGTAGGCTCTTTCATTAACTCAACAAAAGAATTTGGAAAAATACATAAGTATACCTCGTTTTGAAATCAAGCTGCAGAAATAATGCTCAGATCATAAAACAGACAACACCAATGAATTTGTGGCGTCAAATTACCAAAAAATGACTGTCTCCACACCTCGATCCGACTCTGGCACTCCCAGGCCCAAGAAAAAACTTGTCTTGGTTTTCGTGTCATCTGCAACCTGCACTAATAACTGTACTTGCATTGTTTGTTGTGCCCAGATGGTCGTACAGTACGCACGTCTCCCACGAATGGTTGGGTGGATGCATAATTTAATAAATGTTTGGGGCGTTGGTTACAATGTAGTACCTGCAACCTGTTGGTTAGAGTAGATATGTTAAGGCGTTTGTTGTGGGCGGAGGTCCCGGGGTCAAACCCCGCAGGCTCCCCTTTTGGCTTTGTATTTGTTACATGGTGTATATATAATTTTGTTCCACTAGTTTCAGTGGGTTGCTAGAACCATATCCAGACGATGCAATTTGTGGTTACGTTTGGCATGGTCTGCTAGATTTGGCGAACCCACCAAACTTATTTTTTTTCCATTTTTTCTCACGGGTTGTCCTTGGGAATTTCTCTCTTGCCACGTGGAAGCCTCTGATTGGGCCATGTGGCAAACTATTACTGGTCCACACTTCCACATGCCACTTTAGTCATACGGACTGTACGAACTGCCACATGGCATGATCCGATTGGTCCATGGATTTGTCCGAAAATGCCAAAATCGGGTGACACGTGGTAGCCTCAAGTGCTTCCACGTCATCATGATGATGTCATCATGCCACATGTCACCTTCCTACTCCTTCCACGTGTGTTGTATGTATGATGACGTCAACAGTACGGATGCTGACTCATCCCCTGTTGATTGGGCTAAGTTGACCAAACTTTGACTGCGAATATTTTTCAATCCGTAATTTCGTTCGATGAGTCGTTTTCACCGTTAGAAAGCTTGCGACGTTCTCTTCACGATATTTCCATTTTCACTGAGTTTTGGGAACTTTAAATTTTTTCTCTTTCTCTATCTGAAGCCATTCTGAGCACCTTGAGTTACCTCTTAAAGTTTTGAGTTGTTCTTAGCCTTCTATGGATCCTTTTTGGATCATGCCTTCCCACTGAAGGATTTTTGGACCACCAAAAGATTTCATCAATCAACAGGTAAGTGAGGTAAGAGTCCCCTCACTTTGTCCTTCTCTATCCACTTTGCCTTGCTTGGATGTGTTTATTTCAAGCCTACTCGAAGATAATCAACATCACCCCTATGTGAAGTCCTCGTCCTCCTGTCCAAGATGATATATTTCTGTAAATCATCCAAGTACTCAGGTGCAAACTCATCAACTGAAGGTATTGAAACTTCCTCATCTTGATCCATGATCATGGGAGGCTCAAAAAGTTTCAAGTTCTCAACGTTCACAACTAAGTAAATCTACATGTAAGGTGGAATATCCAGACAAAAATCATTGGTTTCACTTTTCTACAAGATAATGAAGGGTCTGTAACGAATGGGCTTGATTTTCTTTCCTTCACCCTTAAATATCTCCTTGTTGATGTGAAGCTATACCCGGTCTCCAACCTGGAACTGGTGATCAACCCTATGCTTGTCATGTCGAGCTCTATATTGTTCTTGAATTTTCTCCAACTGTTCCTTGACTTCCTGGTGTATCTACTAGATCCTTTGGATGAACTTGCGGGCTCTATCCTCTGTTCATTCTTCATTCACATCAGCGTCTCTCCCATACATCAAGTCCAAAGGAACCTTTGGTAGGTACCCAAAACATGTCTCAAAAGGTGAAATCTGAGTGGATGAATGTAAAGCTCGATTGTACGCATGTTGTACATAGGGTATCTGTTCATCCCATAACTTGGGATGCTTGCTGCAGTAGCCTCGAAGAAAAAGTACCACTGTTATGTTTACCACCTCTGTCTGTTCATCGGTCTATGGATGGAAAGAAGTGCTCCTCTTCAATTTGGTGTCCATCATCCTCCACAAGCTAGTCCAAAAGTCCCCAAGGAATCGAGTATCTCGATCTGAGACAATGGATGTGGGTAACCCAAAGTGAACCCAAACATACTGAAATAAGACATTAGCAGTCTGCTCAGCAGTGATCTACTTTTTACATGGCATCAATATACACATCTTGCTGAACCTATCCACTACAACATACAAATAGTCATGACTCCCTTTGGTCATTGGTAACCCCCCTACAAAATCCATGGAGATACTTTCTCATGGATGGGATGGAATAAGAAGTGGTGAGTATAGCCCCGATTTTCTATTAATGGGCTTACAAGTAGAACACATCACACACCCCATTACACATTTAGTTACAATTGTTTTCATTTGAGGCCAGTAACAAAACCTCTACAAATGAACCATAGTTTTTCTTACCCCAAAATGCCCAGATACAAGAGAAGTGTGAGCTTCTCGTATTACATGGACTCGTTCACTTGTAGGAATACATAGTTTTCCAATATGGTAGAGTAGTTTTCCCCGCAGACAATAGTTCTCTACCTCTGCACCAAGAGTTAGCTTCTCATATACTTCTTTAAAATCGTCATCGATGGAATATTGTTCTACATAGCTATCATGAGATAAAGAAGCATTCTTCAAAATAATAGAAGCAACAATAGGAGGTCTAGAAAACATATCGGCTACCTTGTTACTTGTACCCTTTTTGTAATTGATTACCAAATGAATTTGTTGTAGAAAACCCATCCATCTGTAGTGTCGATATTGTTGCAACTTGGTCTGTGCTTGGAGATACTGTAAGGGTTGGTGATCTGTATGTATGATTGTTTCATTCCCTAACAAGTAGTGCTTCCATTTCTTCACGCTCTGGAATAATGCATACAACTCTTTATCATATGTAGGATAGTTAACAACAACTTGGTTAAAAGTTTCAAAGTGGTAACAAATATGCTTACGATATTGCATCAATACTGCACCCATGGTGTACCCGCTGGCATCTGTCTCGATCTCGAAGGGCTGTTGAAGATTCGATAGTGCTAATACTAGTGTGATACTGATATTTTCCTTCAAAGTGTTGAAATATTTTTGTTGATTTCCTCCCCATTGAAAAGTGTTCTTCACATTGGTTAAGGCATGCAAAGGAGATTCTATAAAGGAGAAGTTGGAAATGAACCTCCTCCAATACTGGACTTCACCTAAGAAACTTTGGACTTCAGTTACACTTTTTGGCTCAGGCCAATTTACAATTACATCAATTTTGGAAGGATCAATTTTTAATTGTCCTCCTACAATATGACCTAAGTACATAAGTGCAGTCTTGCCAAATTCACATTTAGACAATTTTACATACAACTTCTCCCTTTGCAAAGTACCCAATACTTGCTTTACATGCCCCACATGTTCATCCCAAGTCTCGCTAAAAATAAGAATGTCGTCTAAATATACAATCACAAAGTCATCTAGGAAATGCCTGAATACATCATTCATCACACGCATGAAAGTTGCCAGAGCATTACAAAGCCCAAATGACATAACTAACCACTCAAACAATCATTGTTTGGTTTTAAAGGAAGTTTTCCATGCATCATATTCTACGACTCTGATTTGATGATATCCACTATGCAAATCCAACTTAGTGAAATAAACAACATTCTTCAATTGATCAAGTAAATCATCTATACGAGGAAGAGGGTATCAATTTTTCACCGTGATTTTATTTAAGGCTCGGTAATTGACACACATTCGCCATGTTCCATCCTTCTTTGGCATCATCACGATCGAAGAACCACAAGGAGACGAACTGGGCCTGATGACCCCTTGATCCAATAAGCCCTGTACCTGCTTCTTGATCTCTGTCATCTCCACAACTGACATCATGTACATGCCCACATTAAGAAGAGGAGAATCCCGCTGAAGATGTATCTCATGTTGGATTTCCCTCTTAGGAGATAGTCCATCTGGTTCCTAAAAAATATCATCATACTTATAAACAATATCAATTAATTCATTTTTATGAGATGGATCACACCCTTGGAAAGCGTCGGATGTCCCAACATCTTTCTCTCTGACGACCATGAGTACATATCTCTTATTAGTGTTTATGAGTCTTTTCATTTGCCCTGCACTAACAAGTGTTGTATTTACCCTCTTGTTGTGAGCTCTAACAATATATTCCACTCCCCCTTTAGTAAGGTGGTATTTGTTCTCATAACAAAAGAAGATTGATTTTCTATCATAAAGATAAGGACTTCCCAACACTATGCCACATATATCAAGTGGTACAACATCCAAATCCACTTCATCAATCAGCTTTGAAGCAATAGCAAATCTGACCCTACATTGTTTGGTGACATTAAGTTTTTCTTTATCACATACCCAACCAAGAGGATAAGGCTTTGGATGTGGTTTCGTTTCTAGACCCATCTTCTTGACAAATGCTTCAGATATTAAGTTTACTTGAGAACCCAGATCAAATAATATATCTATCTTAGTGTGTTTAGATACAACTCTTATGTGAAATAATTCATTCCTCTTTTGTTCATCAACATGAGATTCATTATTGGAACTTGAACTAACATGAAGGAAATATTTACCTTGTACTCCAACCGGTGTGATCTTTCCTTCATCTCCTGAATCGAAACCAAGATCTTGTTGCACTGTACAAATGGTTTTTGTCTTCCCCTTTCCACTGAACTGTTTCGTTTTTTTTTTTCCGGATGCAGTTTCCAACAATGTTCTTCATCGTGACTTCTTTTCTTGCAATGAGTGCAAGATGACTTTCCTCCTTCTCTCGTCACTGTGGCGGTCTCCTTGTCCTTCCTTTTAAACTTCTTAAAAGTTTTATGTGGGAGATTGGAAGGTTTCTTCGTGGGATCTTCTTGAACATGTTTCCCCCTGTTCTCAAGGTGAGTGGCTTGCATACAAACTTCGTCAAGACTAGTGAGGTTAAACAAGAGAAAAGTATGACGAATATAACTGTGAAGTGCGCCGATATACTTCATTAAAGTTTCATAAGAATCCAAAGGAATATTTAATGCAAGAGCTTTCTTCCTAAATTCTTTTGTGAAACTTTGTACAGTTTGACCTTTACTTTGCCTTAAAGTTTGTCATTCCATCATTGTTTTTTGTAAATACTCTAATGAATAAAATTGCTTCCTTATTGTTGATTTAAATTCGACCATGAGGAAAGAAGATTACCACACTTACTTATGTCCTGAAGATTTCTCTCCCACCATATGAGAGCGGTGCCTTCCAACCGAAGAGAATTCAATTTCACTTTAACTTCTTCGTCATCAATATGTTGGACACGACAATACACTTCAACCTGTCGGATCCAATTATCTAGCTTTCCAGGATTAACATCTCCATTAAGCATAGGTAAAACAAATTTTACATCAAGCTTTAATAATGGTTTCTTGAAAGAGGCTTTATGGCTAGAATGATGATAATGATGAGAATGCTCAGAGGAAGAAGAACTAGAACTCGAAGGTGAAGATAGAGGCTCAAGAGGATCTCCTCCAACCCCTTGGTTTACCGAAGCATCACCATCTGCATGTACTTCATTTTTCTTCCATTTCTTCTTCATCCTCTTCTTGTAATCTCCATACATTTGTTCGACCATTTCTGACATGCGATAAAAGACCATGTGAAAATTTTTCTCTTGTTCATCACGCTTGTCCTCTTCTGCGATTTTCTTCCTTCGGGATGCATGGCCAACTTCGGGTTTGGAAGTCTTAAGAGTTCCTTCACCCTGCTTATGCTTGGACCTAGTAAGCATTCACACTCAACAATTCAAGTCAAAGACAACTGCTCTGATACCAACATGATCCGGGATCTTTTCATCGTTACTTATAAAGAATTGCATTAAATGAGAATATATTAAAGTGCACCATTAAAGAAGGAAAAGATAAAAAATGAAGAGACATAAGCATCAGATATGAACACAAAAACTTGATAACGAAGTTTGTCTCTAGACTAGGTCTCCGGGTCTTTCTCTCAAATGCGTAGGCTCTTTCATTAACTCGGCAAAATAATTTGAAAAAATACATAAGTATAACTCATTCTAAAATCAAGCTGTAGAAATAATGCTCAGATTAGAAAACAGATAACACCACTGAATTCGTGGCGTCGAATTACCCAAAAACGACTGTTTGCACGCCTCGATTTGGCTTTGGCACTCCCAGGCCCAAGAAGAAATTTGTCTCGGTTTCCATGCCCTTTGCAACTTGCATTAATCACTGCACTTGCATCGTTTTCCATGCTCGGATGGTCGTACGATATGCGCACCTCCCCCGGATGGCTGGGCGGATGCAGCATTTAAGAAATGTTTGGGGCGTTGGTTACAATGTAGTACCCGCAGCCTGTTGGTTAGGGCGGATATGTTAAGGCGTTTGTTGTGGGCGGAGGTATCGGGGTCAAACGTCGTGGACTCCCCTTTTGGCTCTGTATTTGTTACATGGTATATATATATATAATTCCGTTCTGCTATTTTTAGCATGTCACTAGAACCATATCCAAACGATGCAATCTGTGGTTAAAGACCGGTCCGCCAAATTTGGTGGACCCGCAAAGCTAATTGTTTTTCCAATTTTGCTCACGGGTTGTTCTTGGGCATTTCTCGCCTGCCATGTGGAAGCCTTTGATTGAGCCACATGTTGGCCTCTTACTGGTCCACGCTGTCACCTACCTCATCAGCACTCCACGTCATTCGTACAGACTGTACGGACTGCCACGTGGCACGATTCGATTGGTCCACGAATCTGTCTAAAAACACCAAAACCAGGTGACACGTGGCAGCCTCTGGTGCTGGCACGTCATCATGCTAATGTCAGTATGCCACGTGTCACCTTCCTACTCATGCCACGTGTGTTGTATGAATGTTGACGTCATCCGTACAGTTGCTGACGTCCCCTGTTGACTGGGCTAAGTTAACCAAACTTTGACCACGAATATGTTGACTGGGCTAAGTTAACCAAACTTTGACCACGAATATCTTTCAATATGTACCTCCATTCGACGAGTTGTTTGCTCCAGAAGAAAGATTGCGACACGCTCTTCGTGATCATGCCATTTTCACTGAGTTTTGAGAACTTTGATTTTTTTCCCTTTCTCTGTTTGTTGAAGCCATTCTAAGCACCCTGAGTTGCCTCTGAAAGTTTTGAGTTTTTCTTAGCCTTCTCCAGATCTTTTTTGGATCAATAATATTTTGTCGAAACCGAATTTAGTTGCACTTGATACTGTGTCGAATCTGGATTAACATCTATGAGAAGAGATAAGATCTAATTCTCTCAGCCATGAACATATTAGACCCTACCTCAACTGCAAGTTCGCAGTTACTCTTGTTACAGATTTATTGAATTGTTACTGATGTATTGAATTTATCTGATAAATCTTTAAAGATTTGAGTCAACGATAGACATGCAAAACCATGGTCGAATACAGCTGCAAGGCGAGCATGGTTTGGTAAACATTGACATTAAAAATAGATAATTAATTATCAACTGCATGTCTTAATTAACGAATAACGGTAACTTACAATTTGTAAATATCTTATGTTTAAATCTTCTATCGAACACATGGCAATATATTACTTTACTTGTGTTGGGTGATTTAAAAAAAAAAGGGATCTCTGGGACTTGTAACAGACTGTAAGGCTCCCCAAAATATTTTTACTCCTCAGCAAATACAAGTTTGTGAACTTGAGATACCAATTTCAATATGAGAAATAATAAAATATGTTGATTGTCTTTCAATCCACTTATGGTCTGATGCAGATTTGATCCTTAATTTCCAAGAAAAASACGCAGAGTTGTTCCCAACACTTTTTAAAGGTTTGTAATACTCCGGTTATCATTTAAGCGTGTTGGGATTTGAAATTAAGTCTTAGTCTCTCCAATAGGTATCCARTCGTGGTATCACTATCCTACAATAAGCTTGTGCCTCTTGTTGTATGGATGAGGAAGTTCATTATCTCTATTGTATGTTTATGAATATGGATCATAGATTAATGACTTACACTAAGCAGTTAATTCCAAAAATRARATCTAACTTTTATAARAGTTAGAAAAATACTTAAATATGGTTAAGTTGGAATTACAGTCAAGTAGACGTACTTCTACCATTATCATTGTCAACGGAAAACGCCAACTTGATTCTYGATTCGTTGTTTCCCTTTTACCGTTGCTAGATCCCGTCAGATTATATCACTGAGAGTTCACGCTGATTGGTGCATACACGAAAGGAACTTAGCCCAGTCGTAATTCTGCAACAATGCAATCCTTGTTAAGGCATGGAGGCACTATCACAAATGTAAATTCAGTTCATGATTAGAGGTATCGAGCATTGACTCAACCTCTAACTTAGGGCCTTGTATTAAGTTTCTCTTGGAAAATCGTTGCCGATAGTCATTGCGAGTGAGGGGTAGTGCTTACTGTCTTCTGACTTTCGTAAATTGGATAGAATGCTGCTTCTCGGACGTGTACTTATATTTTGTTGACTTAATGTTTTGATTTAAAAAATAAAAAAAAATGGACAGTTCCGTGCATGCTCTACTCGTATAGTATAAGTTATAACAAGTATAGATCCAAGATCATGTACAGTTTTATTGAAATCAATTAGCACATTATGAGATTAAAGAATTTATGATATAACAAGAGTTGTATGGCAGTTTAGTCTTTCCCAAGTAAATTTGAAAATAAAGTGTACTTAGATGAGATCATTGAATTAGTTAGAGTGTTCCAACAATTGTCAATTTACTATAAAACCATTGTCAATTTTTTATAATTATTATTTGTCTTTATTAAAGAAAAATTCAAAATCATTATTAAAAGGAAAAGATATATATATATAAGTTGTCTATATCATTTTGTTTTTCATCTTTAACTATATTTTTACTAATTTATTTTGGTTTAAAAAAAAAATCAAAATTACTATTAAAAAAAATTTATACATGCAATAATAATGAAATAAATTGATAGTAATAATGAGAGAACACATGACATTTTTATTTTATTTTTCTTAATTTTTGATATAAAATGTACTAGGTACTTATTACCAAGTTTATTGAAATGCGATAATAATGAAACAAATGGAAAGTAATAATAAGAGAACACATGACATTTTTACATTTTTTTCTTAATTTTTTATATAAAATGTACTAGGTACTTATAACCAAGTTTAATAATTATGTAATTAATTTCAAATATTGAAATAAGTGAAGAAAACAATAAGACTTGGAATATATCAACCAATGAGAAATGAGAAAAACAAATATTTTAATTATATCAAAAAATATATATTTGTTTTATTAAGTTAAACATTACACTACACATATAAATTTAAAATACAAGGCAAATTAATGTTAAAGCAATAGCAAACTCATTGCTATATTCCCTTGGCAGGGACTAAGAAGATCATGGAATTTATGGAATAGTGAATTTCTTAAATGATAAAGGTGGTTTAAATTCAATATTTCTATGGGATGTAGTTTAATGAGTAATAGTTTTAGCAATCCTTTATTACTATAACTATAGTTAATGATGACAATTTTAGCTATTTAGTATGTGCACACCTTATCTAGTGGATGTTAGTGAATTTATGAAAGCCAATAAGGAATGAATTTGGAGAGATTATATTGGGCTTTTATTGTTTATTTATAAATAAATAATTAGAATATAATGCATAAATTAACTTGATCTTTAGTTGTCCTTGAGGTGTAGGACAGTCAGTGATGGAGTGTGGCGTTAAGGCACTCTGTGATGTTAAAGTCATTGGTTCGAAACCTGTGGGGACAAAAAATCCATCCATGTTAAGGGTTGGTGTAGCTCAGGCCGGGTACGATCCCCTGGTGATTTTGACGGCTTAGATGCCCCCGAGTCGTGATTTCTTAGCCACAGGTTAGTCCCACATGTCACGGACAAACTAGCAAACAAAAAAAAAACTTGACCGTTAGTTGTTCAAAAATGTTATTTTTGAATAAAATAAAGGATGTGGCAATATTATAATTAATTATTGAGTTAAGGAATATATACTCTTAAGTCTTAGCATCACACTTACCATTTAATTTTTTTAAAACAAAAGTGTAGTTAATTCTTTTGATCAATCGCCCTTAACCTCCAATTTATGATAGAGATATAAAGGACTCTATTATTATAATATGTGAAAATAGAGGTAAACGTTATTAGATTAAAGGTTATTGTATATAGTTGTATTATAATCTAACTTATTATAATGTTATGTTTTTCTTTTTCACTGGGGGAATCGGTAACTCGCGGTTCTTGTACTCGCGTGACACGGGATCGATACCCGTTCGCTACCACTATAACCCCAGGTGCGCCACACAACCCGCAAGTATGAAGCACAAGTAAATCAGGGTGAGAATCGAACTTGAGACCTCCTTTACATATTTCCTTCCATTTACACGGCACTTGCCAATCGGTCTACACCTCTGCAGGCTTATTATAATGTTATGTTAGTTGTCTATTATTTAATTATTATTTAATTAGAGTAGATACCTGGAAATCCTTTAAATTGAAGACTTATCTATTTTGAATTGTAAATCTTACAATAGATGTTATATTTTAATTATAGTATTGAATTAAAAATTGTTTGAATTGAGATGTTAGCCATTACATTATGAAGAGTTAACATTTATAGTTAAATAGGAAAGTTAGAAGTGTAATGGATTTATCAACTAAATCTTAGACAATAGATATTGGGTAGACTTTATTACTCTTGCTATCTTTCTTGTGATATAATGTTAGCAATTTCCACTTGTTAGACTTATTAAAATGTTATTGGACAATGTATCGCAACCATGTTGAGAAGCTAATTTTGATTAAGAATTTAATAATGTTGACTAAGGTTAGATCTTTTACGTTTAGTCGTCATTGTATCTTAAACGTTTTTCTTATGTAAATGTTGTACCGGATAATTAGTCACCTTGTTAGTAAAAACAAACATTACTTCATCGTGATTCACTTACTTTTGTGTTGATACAGAGGGGTTGTTACATATGGTATCAAAGCATTGATCAACCTCCTTGATCGGGATGAGGGCAGAGCCTCTGTGCCCAATGAGGGTTCACAACGCCCTCCATTAGTTAGCAATAGTGTACATAGAGAACTCGAGAAGGTGAAATTTCCCGAGTGTTGGGGTGCCACGGACGGCTTGGACACCGAGGCATGGTTGAAGAATATGGTGATGTGCTTTGCACTGCACGATTACACCTCCAACATGAAAGTCCGCATGGAGGTATTTCAACTGAAAGGGAGTGCAATTCATTGGTGGAAGACACTCTTACCTCAACTAAACATGGTTGTTAAAGACGTTTCATGGAAATTGTTCGAGGAATGATTATGGGAGAGGTATTTATCCGATGAATTAATTGAGCGCCAACGGTACTAGAGTATGAGGCCAGTTTCATGGAGCTACTGAGATATGCTCCACATCTGAACACTAAGAAATTAAAGGTTAACAAGTTTGTGTTTGGTCTCAAATTCAACCTTCGTGTGAAAGTGAGGATCTTGATGCCTCAGACATTGCACGATGCAGTTCAGAAGGATCTCATTGTTGAGGAAGAGTTGAACAGTGGGGGTCAGGGCAGGAATCCTTCCAGGAAGACAGGACAGACGCCACTTAGAGCGTCGTCGTAGCAGACACCAATTAGGTAGACTTCTGGGCACCACGATACACCCAGAGGACTTGTATTCTCGACACCGCACCGACAAACTCCTCATCAGAGGACTCCATATAGAGAACCACAACAACATCGTCCACAACAAAAACAATAGTTTAGACCTGTTCAATAGAACATACCAGGACTACAAACTCCTAGGCCAACAACTTCTACTTTAGGGACTAGGAGCACTAGACCGAAGAATGTATGATGGACATGTGGAGAGGCACATTACCAGAGAGACTGTCCAATTGAGAAGGAAAGAGCTGATGGATCATCAGGACCTACGACAATGGAAGATTTGGACAAGGCCCATAGAATTCATGCAGCGATTAATAACCGTCATGCCGAGCATCAATCTAGAGTGCTCGAGACTTCAGGTATGATAGTTGATCAACAACTTAGTGTTTCGATACATCCAAGAGCTATTGAGAGTTTTATATCTAGTACCACGCTTAAAAGAATTAAGGTGAAGGCAGTCAAACAAGATGAGTTTAGTTATGTGGAAATGACATCTGGTACCAAGAAAAAGGTTGGAGGAAAGGTTAAGGATTGTAACATTAACTTGGGTGATTTTGTCATGAGTGTAAACTTGTATGTTACAATCCTGACATCTTACGATATTGTGATCGGAATGGATTGGTTAGAATCACACGATGTGATACTTAACTGTAAGATGAAACGCTTGAGTTTGATTGATGATTTTGGATAGAGTAGAGTAATTGTGGGAAGAAACCAGGGAGTGTTGTTGAGATTTATTTCTTCCCTATAATTGCAGAAAAAACATGTGCAAAGGATGTAAGTTGTATGCCATTTTAGCGCTTAACGAAAAGGGGGACACAAAAGGATTAAAAAACCTTCCTTTAGTGTTAGAGTTTGTGGATGTTTTTCCTGAAGAGCTACCAGGTTTACCGCCAGAAAGAAAATTGGAATTTACCATAGATTTAAAACCTAGAATGAAACCGATTGCAAGAACTTCATATCGGATGTCGACACCGGAATCACAAGAGTTAAAGATAAAATTGAAGGAGTTGTTAGACTTAGGACTTATACGTCCAAGTTTTTCGCGATGGGGTGCGCCAGTGATTTTTGTAAGAAAGAAGGATGGATCGTGGAGGTTTTGCATTGACTACCGTCAATTAAAAAAATCCACAATCAAGAATCAAAACCGATTACCGAGAATTGATGGTTTATTTGATCAGATGAAGGGAGAAACTGTGTTTTCAAAAATTGACTTGAGGTCGAGATATCATCAGTTATGGATCAAAGAGGAAGATATCACTAAGATCGTGTTTAAAATGATATTTGGACACTATGAGTTTATCGTTTTACCATTTGGATTGAAGAATGCCCCGAGTGTATTCATGAGTTTGATGAATGGGGTATTCTGCGAATACTTGGCCAAGTTTGTACAAGTATTTATCGACGACATACTGATTTATTCTCGGATGAAAGAAGAGCACGACGAACACTTGAGATTGGTTTTACAGTGTCTAAGAGAACATAAGTTGTACGAGAAGCTATCAAAATGTTCATTTTACTAGATGAAAATTCATTATTTGGGACATATTATGTCTGGTGAAGGTATCGCTGAGGATCCCGCGAAGGTTGAGGCTATTATAGAATGGCCAACACCAACAAACGTACAAGAAGTACGTATTTTTATTGGATTAGTAGGTTATTATCGACATTTTCTTGAAGGATTTTCAAAGATACCAAATTTAATCACGGAATTGCAGAAGAAGAATAAGAAATTTGTATGGTCAAAGAAATGCACGAAAGCATTTTAGAAGCTTAAGAAGTTATTAACGAGAACACCGATATTGAAAGTCCATGACATGGACAATGAATTCTTAGTATGCACGAACGCATCCAAGGAAGGTTTAGGATGAGTATTAATGCAAGACAGTCGAGTGATCGCTTACATTTCAAGGAAATTAAGAAGGCATGAAGATAACTACACAACACACTATTTAGAGTTACTAGCGATTGTTTATGCCTTACGAGTATGGAGACATTATCTTATTGTACGAAAATTCAAACTAAAAAATGATCATATTGGATTATAACATATTTTTACTCAAAGTGACTTGAACGCGTGACAAAGACTTTGGTCGAAATTACTAAGTGAATACGACGTTGAGATTACTTACATTAAAGGAACGATGAACAAAGCATCAAATGCGTTGAGTCAGAGACCACACATATTCTCAGTAATACTTCTTAAGAAGAATCTTCGAGAAAAGATTCTAACATTACAGATAGAAGATGACTGGTACAAGGAAGTTAAGGATGATATTGAAAAAAATAGCATAATGATACTGAAGTACGAAGGATATTCACTTGACAGTGATGGATTGTTGAGGTATAATGACAGAATTTATGTATCGTCTAATAACGAATTGAGGAATTTGATTTTGAGTGAAGCTCATCAAGCAGTATACATGGCTCATCTGGGAGTCATGAATATGAAGGAATACCTTAAACCTGTCTTCTTTTGGAAGGGAATGAATATGGATATAGTTTATTACATGGCGAGATGTCTTGAATGTCAGCAAGTGAAGGATGAACATAGACATCTAGCAGGATTGTTATACCCACTGACAACAAGGATACACAATTCTGTTTTTGTGGTCGTTGAAACTCTGACGAAGAATGCACATTTTATCCCAGTTCGTACGACATATCAAGCACCAGACATAGCTAAAGTATTTGTTAGAGAAATTGTGAGGTTGCATAGTGTACCAAGAAATATCATATCCCATCAAGGATTGGTGTTTACATGACGATTTTGGACTAATTTCCAAGAGGCTTTAGGAACACAACTAGATTTTAGCACAACATATCACCCTGAAACAAATGGACAAACTGAAAGAACGAATCATATTTTAGAGGATATGCTGTGAATGTATGTAATGGATCAACGAAAACATTGGGAAGAATTATGACCATTGGTAGAATTTGCGTACAACAATAGTTATCAGAGTTTAATTAAGATGACACCGTTTGTGTTTCTTTACGGACAACTGTGTCAGACACCTCTGAGTTAGGATCGACTAGAGGATAGGGTCCTGGTGGGACCGAAAGTAATCCAAGAAATGGAAGAACAGATGCGAACTATAAGAAAAAGGATTAAATAAACGCAAGATCGACATAAGAGTTATGCTGGTGCGCATCGCATTGACCACAATTATGAAGTTGGCGACAAAGTTTTCTTGTTGATGAAACCGCATAAGAGTTCGATCAAGTTTGGAAATGGCGCTAAACTCTCTCCAAGGTTCGTGGGAACTTTTGAAGTTGTAGAAAGGAAAGGACATGTGGCTTATTGACTAGCCTTGCCTGATTCTTTGAGATGTATGCACAACGTATTTCATGTATCTGTTTTGCGACATTATATTTCAGATCCTTCACATGTCACTAACTTGAGTTCTTTGCAGGTGTCGGACGAGGGTTCTCTCATGGTAGAGCCAAGCCGTATACTGGACCATTTCACTCAACAACTACGACGTCGAATAGTGGATCAAGTCAAGGTCTAGTGGGACAATTATAGTCCACACTCTGTTACATGGGAGGATGCATATGAGATGCGTCAACAATTTCCTTATTTGTTTGATAGATTGGATATATAGACTTGTGTCAGATACATTTATTGCTTTCATTATTAGACTGTACAAACTTCAAGACGAAGTTTAAAACAAGGAGGGGTGTATGTAACATCCGGTTCCACTAATCACATTTTATACTGACTTATTCTTTGAGGACACTTGCGAGCAAGTGATCCAATTATGATGCATTATGATTATTCTTTGATTATGAGTTATATTGTAATGTCATTGTGATTATATGTTAATTTCTATATGTATATATATTGACAGGTATTATTGATGAATCCTCCTGAGTGTGCAAGATATATGACAGATTGAGAATGTCGATGGCATCAACGAACTTCTTTGGACTCTGAATTGAGTGAAGGAGTGGAATTGTATTTGGTTTGAGTTTTGAGTATTGATTTACATGTATGAGTTATATGATGAATCGATATGGATGTTATGTATATGGATTATTGACATTGTTCTTGTCAGTGGATGCAAGCTTGGTGACGCTTGTTAATTTGACTCACATATGGAGTAAAGGCATCATACACAGAAACCAAATAGATGAGGGAGAGGTGTGACAGCGTCCATGTCACAACCTACTAGAACTCTTGTCGTGACCTTAACTGTAGTTTAACGATTACCTAGTTTAAGAGGTCCACAATGTCGTGAGGGCAGACTGAAACAGTGGCTCACGAAGAAATTCTAAAGGGCGTAAAATAAGGAGGAATCATTATTCCTTAGACATCTCTTAGTCTCTCACAAGGTCGACTAGTGGAGTGTTGACTCCAAGTGTCTAACAAACTTCCAAACTAGTCAAAGACGAGGGGCACCCTTGGAGCATGGAAGTGCATCTTGAAGGGCACGTCGCGTAAACAAAATGTGAGTCAATAAAAATCTAGAAGGTCTAGAAAATAAAATAAAATACTTAGACTATGTTAGAAAAGAGCATGCACATGATTATTAAATTATAAACAAGGAAACTAAGAGTCTAAGTCTAAGAGGTTTGATTAAACAAAATATTAAATAAGTTAGGGAATTGAGATTTAAACAAATTCTTGTAAAGGGGGAATATAATCAAAAGTTTTTGTAAGATCGTCTTCTATGACCTCCAATTGATCTTTTAGGGCCACAAATTGTTCATTTATGGCTTCACATTTTTCTTTCAGGGAAAGCTGCACGTTCTGAATTATTTCTTTAATTTCCTCAATGGGATGTGATGGAGCATTAATCCTTATATCTGAACTAGTTGGTTCAACAGTTAGAAGATTTTTCCTCTTTCATGTTTCCATAAAACCATCAATTAATTCATTGTGAACTTCATCCCGATCATGCCCAAATATTTCCAAAAAGGAATGCAGCAAACCCCGTATGGTTTTGAACTTCTTATCAGGTGAATCATGAAACCAATTATAAGCCCACTCACCAACAAGAGTCATGACAAACAACTGCATAAGAACATCCTCATAAATAGGTGGATCACACCATTTATCGATACATCGCGTGAAGGTCGTGATGTGAATACTAGCATCATCATGATTATTATAGTCAGGGACGTTATCAATAACATCTTCAGATATATCATGAGAGTAACCAACAATTCCTAAAAAATCAAGAGGACGATGAAACCAATCCATTTCTAACTAAACATTTAAACAAAGGTCCAAAGAAAAGGACTGGGACCCAAGATTACCAAGGATCTAACAAGAAGAAGGACAAGCTAACTTCACCCACAAACTCTTCCAAGTTCAAGGATGAAGCAAAGTAAGTCGCGAATTCCTTCTTGCAAAATACCTTGTCAAATTATTTAAAAGTGGAGTCGCCAGATGACCAAGTTTATTTCAGACAAACAAGAGCATCAAACAAAGCAAAAACAAGAAGGAAAACAAAAGTTAATTTGTTAAGTTCAGAACTAGAATTGGACATCAATGAGTGCCTCTTCCCCAAGAATTTCAAGCAGCGAACAAGGATTGCTCCTTGCAGTATACTTGATAGATTTGTTCAATGGAGTCGCCACTTGGAAAAGAATCACACAAAGCTAACCAATGCAAGCTCAAAGAATTATTAGTTTTAAAAAAGCTAAGTTAAGTCGTAAAAACCAAGGATGAATAACTCAATCCCCGACAACGACACCAAAGATGTTGTCGTCCTTATACACACTTGCAAACGTGAGATAAGTCCGGCTCACTTAGTGTGTCCTTGGAGGCACAATGCCTAGGTTCACAGCCCACGCTGTCACTTTGATCGGAACCTCTTCCGTCTAGGCTTACTCCTAGGGAAGCCAAAGGGGGTAGACCTTAGTTGCTAGATGTGTTAGAGTTAGGTTCTAGGAGTTAATTATAGTTTGTTAAGGTTAGAGGGGATTCTAATCCTAAGATGCTAAGGCAACCATGCAATGTGCAAGGGTTAGCATGAAAAACAAGCCTTTTCCCTAGGTCAACTAAGACTAGTGCCTAGAAATTGGGCAAGGGGTCAACTAGGTTAAGGGGTGTTTCTTTACAAAAGATTACAAATTACTTATAAATTTACAAAGAAAGAATCAATTAATCCAATGAATAACTTACAAGATTTACAATTTTAAGAATGATAGATTACAATTTATATAAAACAAACTAACCAAATATTTGTTCAATATGTGCAGGATATAGAAGATCAAAGCATCAAGTCACATCATCATTTACACAAGATTATCATCAAAAAATTACTTCATCAACACATTCCAAAGTTTAAGAGAATTAAACACAAGTTTTAAGATGAGTATTGGAGACAATCTACACTCTTGAT
>ML816706.1:254771-265974 GCA_009831015.1 Picea engelmannii | reverse complement strand
TGACACTCCGGGTGGACTAACCCATGGCTAAAGTTGTCCAATTGAGCTGAAACTTGGTCCATGGATGTGCTATTCCATTTCTTTTGAGCACAAATACCCTTATCAAAAATCCAAGGATCCAATTTTTACAATTATTGCTCAAAAATAATTAATTAATTAATTAATTAAACCTCCAAACTTAGGGAAATTTAATTAAAAATTAATTAATTAAAAAAAACTAACCTAGACTCAACGAAATTCCGCGAAATTTTCTATAATGTCTTGCATGGCCATTTACAATGATTTCCCTAAATAGTTACCAAAACATAAGTCCATTAGAACGTCGTTCACCACTTTGGAGGACATATGGAAAGTCTGAGGGAAAAACTCAAGGCAAATCAGTAAGGCTGAAAAGCCCAACTAATGACCTGAGGATAAAAAACCCCCAGTGAAAAGAACTCTCCCAATGAACCGATCCCAAGGTAACTGCCCTAGACATGACTCATGCAGACCTATTACATTAATAACCCACACAGGGGTGCGGAAATTCCAATTACAAAAATAAGTGCTGGGCCAAACACTGCCATGTAGAACCAAAGGTCTTCAACAACACTGCATATGATGATGCATCTCTTCATGGCACATGAGTTGACCACCGATGCTAAATGGGCGGTCAACATCTAGCTCCACATGGGGACGTGTGTTCGATCTTCTCACTTGGAGACAGAGAGCATACGAGAATCCAACACCTACAAGACAGAGTGCTCACCGTAGTGCACATCGAAAACCAACATTAGAATACATTTATACATGATTAAATCAATGAATGCTATACAACATTTACAAAATGAAAATAACTAAAGTACAACATTAATATTTACAATAAATTAAATCTATGGTATCGATTTTTTTTTTCTAAGTACATATTGACATAATGAATCAAATAACATGTGATTAAAAATATAAGAAAGGGTTAGAGATACGTTACAACCACCCATGCAATGGGTGGAATGATGCCACAAGTGTCTGAAGCATCCTAGTCCAGGATGACTCACAGAAGACCCCTTCCCAAGTTTTATCAACTTGGAAATTTTTGTGAGGAAGAACTAGCCAAGTACCATGCTCCTTCTTCCTTTCAACCAAACACTGGAATATGACAAGCCGTGTAAATTCTGAATACTTTGTTGCTCATGACTGTCAACGTGGGAAGCCAACCAATACTCATAATGATATGACATCGATAAACTAAAGTTGCCTTCCATTTCCACATAATTCTGCATTAACTCATCTTCTGGTTGAGAAGTTAAAAAAGAACATACCACATGAACCATTATAGTGTTTTCTTCAAGATTTTCAAAGTTATCCTTCAAAATTGGCTCCACGAGAGGAGGGTGGGGACTTGTATCATCTATATATTCAACATTTTCCAACTCAAGTTCCTTTACCTCCTCAAAATAAATGACTGTCTCATCCATGGATTCATCCAGAATCTCCCAATGAATTGCCTCATCTTTTTCATTATCACTCTTAAATTCAAGGGGATTTGGATATTCAATATAAGTTTCTGTAAGATCATCTTCTATGACATCCAATTGATCTTTTAGGGCCACAAATTGTTCATTCATGGCTTCACATTGTTCTTCCAGGGAAAGCTACACGTTCTGAATTATTTCTTTAATTTCCTCAATGGGATGTGATGGAGCATTAATCCTTATATCTGAACTAGTTGTTTCAACAACTAGAAGATTTTTCCTCTTCCATGTTTCCATAAACCATCAAGCAATTCATTGTGAACTTCATCCCGATCATGCCCAAATATTTCCAAAAAGGAATGCAACAAACCCCGTATGGTTTTGAACTTCTTACCATGTGAATCATGAAACCAATTATAAGTCCACTCACCAGCAAGAGTCATGACAAACAACTGCATAAGAACATCCTCATAAATAGGTGGATCACACCATTTATCGATACATCGCGTGAAGGCCGTGATGTGAGTACTAGCATCATCATGAATATTATAATCAGGAACGTTATCAATAACATCTTCAGATATATCATGAGGGTAACCAACAATTCCTGAAAAATCAAGAGGACGATGAAACCAATCCATTTCTAACTAAACATTTAAACAAAGGTCCAAAGAAAAGGACTGGGACTCAAGAATACCAAGGATCCAACAAGAAGAAGGACAAGCTAACTTCACCCACAAACTATTCCAAGTTCAAGGATGAAGCAAAGCAAGTCAAGAATTCCTTCTTGCAAAATACCTTGTCAAATTATTTAAAAGTGGAGTCGCCAGATGACCAAGTTTATTTCAAACAAACAAGAGCATCAAACAAAGCAAAAAGAAGAAGGAAAACAAAAGTTAATTTGTTAAGTTCGAAACTAGAATTGGACATCAATGAGTGCCTCTTCCCCAAGAATTTCAAGCAGCCAACAAGGATTGCTCCTTGCAGTATACTTGATAGATTTGTTCAATGGAGTCACCACTTGGAAAAGAATCACACAAAGCTAACCAATGCAAGTTCAAAGAATTATTAGTTCTTAAAAAACTAAGTTAAGTCGTAAAAACCAAGGATGAATAACTCAATCCCCGACAACGACGCCAAAGATGTTGTCGTCCTTATATACACTTGCAAACATGAGCTAAGTCCGGCTCACTTAATGTGTCCTTGGAGGCACAATGCCTAGGTTCACAGCCCACGCTATCACTTTGACCAGAACCTCTTCTGTCTAGGCTTAATCCTAGGGAAGCCAAAGGGGGTAGATCTTAGTTGCTAGATGTGTTAGAGTTAGGTTCTAGGAGTTAATTATAGTTTGTTAAGGTTAGAGGAGATTCTAATCCTAAGATTCTAAGGCAACCATGCAATGTGCAAGGGTTAGCATGAAAAGAAAGCCTTTTCCCTAGGTCAACTAAGACTAGTGCCTAGAAATTGGGCAAGGGGTCAACTAGGTTAAGGGGTGTTTCTTTACAAAAGATTACAAATTACTTATAAATTTACAAAGAAAGAGTCAATTAATTCAATGAATAATATCGTGTATAGTTACTTACAAGATTTACAATTTTAAGAATGATAGATTACAATTTATACAAAGCAAACTAACCAAATATTTGTTCAATATGTGCATGATATAGAAGATCAAAGCATCAAGTCACATCATCATTTACACAAGATTATCATCAAAAAATTACTTCATCAACACATTCCAAAGTTTAAGAGAATTAAACACAAGTTTTAAGATGAGTATTGGAGACAATCTACACTCTTGATTATTAAGCCYCCCAAGTATTCTAGTAGATTTGGTCAAGGGTTTAATAATTAGGCTTTTCTTAAGATTCACAAATTTTATTAGCTTTCACCAAAGTTTCCTCCTCCTGTTGCCAAATAACTGTTGGACGCTCAAGATAGTATGGCAAYGAGGCCAACCCTAGCAGAACCAGTCAGCCCTRACAGTAAAAGTACTTCCCGGAGAGGACAACCACCTGGAGCGCCACGAGACAGTTCCCTGCCACTACCCTTCGTTGTTTTCCTCAAACCCGTTTTAGATGGTCGAGATGGTGGTCTAAGGTACCMTAAAATAGTCTATTAAGTATGTATAACAATTAGGTAGACTTTTAGGTGATTTAAAGAGTGTTTAGAAGGTTTTAAAGTACTTTTGTAGTACAAAATAATGAGATGGCCGAAACTGAACTTGCTAAAAAAATGTGTTGCTTAAGTTTTAACARTGAAGTACCTCAACACATAAGAAGCAAATAAAGATAAATGGCTGAAAKAAATAGAGAATATATCACATACACATCAATATTAGTTTGATTAGATACAATAGATCAATGGCAAGAACAACTTGCCTTAAGAGATGAGAAAGAAAATTTAAGTGTTTGCCAAATTAACCATTCAAGAAATTCCAAGCCCAAAACATGGCTACCAATAGATATTAAACAATGAATAAAATAGCCACCTTATATGTTAAGCACCTTAAGATATATCAAGCATGAAAATAAAACGTCTTCTTAAGAGATAGATTAAGAGCTTGAAGAGAAATGAACTAAGCAAGATCAAATAGAAATTATTAAGTGTGTTGGCCAATGGGCTTAAGATGAGAGATTAGATCTAAAACATAAGCAATAAGAATATTAAACCATTTAGATCAATCGCATCACATGAAAAATGAAGCATTAACACTTATCCTTACCTCTTTGGGGGGTTCCTCTCCCAACTAGGTAGGTTATTAGTTATCTTGTCTTAGTTAGTTTGAGTGTTCTTGGATCTTATTATTAGGGCAAACTTAGTAAGATATGAGCAAGAAAGAAAACAAACTAAACAACAAACTAAACTACAAGCTAATCTATAAACAACCAAGAAAATACCCACGTCAAGGTTGAGAAGGTGCCCTCACCTTCTAAACCTTGCGGCCAAGCTAGAAGAAAACTCAAAAGAATAAAGGGGAAAAGCTAGATCTACCCACGTCTTACCTACCCACAAGCTTGAAGAAGAGGGGAGGTCGTACCACTTCCCCTCTTACACTTCAAGCTTGAACAATCAAACAAATAAGAAGGAAAAGTGCACTTCTAAGCTAGGAAAAGACAAGAGGGGGTTAGAGATAGCTACCAAACTTTCTCAAGGGGCCTTGGACTGTTGTGTGTGTCTCTTTGGGGCAGCCAAAAGCCTCCTATCAGATCTGATATACCTATTAAAACAACAAGGTTTTCTTGCTAGGTTGGCTACACACAACCAAACAATGTTAAGGAAACCCTTGCCCCTTTGGGACAAGAACTTTCCACAAGACAAGATATAGGTTTTAAAAGTATTTTGACCTACTTAAACCAATATATGCTAGCTGAAAATGAGATGGATGTACAACAAAATAAGAGAAAGGTAATAGATCTAGATAGTTGGAGTGTGAGAAGCTTCAAGTGACCCTTCCCTTCTAGAAGGAGTTCCCAATGAAACTTTGAAGGTGAACCTGCAATACTCTTCCAAACTCAAGCATACACAAGACAATATGTTGAGGCAATGATAATAAACGACACTTCAATTTAAATCATACATCAAGATCTATAGACTAATAGGCATATGCACTACTAAGCCTACTTAGATAACACTTTATCTAAGATCTAGTGTTGTAAGAAATAAGAAACAACATTGAACAATATTACCTCCATTGCATAAGAATGCCAAGCACACGCATTACCCTTCTTGTTGTCCTCCAAAGCTTCCAAATATTATTACCAAAGAAATGATCTTGGAGAGGAATACTCCAAAACCCTAGAGCTAGAATGACAATGAAATGAATAGAGAGAGAGAGGAAAATCAAGTAGCATAACAATAACTCAAGATATGGTGAGTTGGGAGTGAGAAAAGAGATCTATTTATACTTGGAGAGACAAACCTACCTCTCTTGGATCAATGCCAAGTGTCCACCACCAAACATAAGAGTAGATCTCAAGGCTAAGACACACCATCTAGGGTTTGAAAGCTAGATCTAGGGTGTAGAAAAATGTAGGAGGTGTTGGAATAAAACAAAGAGGTGTGGGAGGCCTTGGGATTGATGCCAAGGAAGGTGAGAGGTCTCAAATAATTTTTAAAAAATCATTTGTAGAGTTTCTAGATGGAGGGGGGCATAACTTCTCTTGGAGGGGGCAAAAAAATGGTGAAAATGAAAGAATGGAGGGGGCAAAAAAATGGTGAAAACGAAAGAATGGAGGGGGATTAACGAGAAAAAAGGAGTGGGATCACCTTAGGAGGTGATGTGGGGGTTAAAGGGAGTCATAAATCATGAGAGGGGGCTCTAAATAAGTCACAACAAGCTCCACCAAGGAAAAACGCCAATCCCCCTGGGGGGGCGTGATTTTTGAGTGTAGAAGGTGGGTAAGGGGTTAGAATAGGTTGGAAAAGGTTGTGAGGGTTATGTTATGCTTAGGGGGTCTCTCTATAACCATCATTTCAACATTTCACATCATCTAACTCATTATTACATTTTTTACATTTTTGCCATGTTTGGACTTTAGCAATTAAAATTGTTGTTTTAGACTAACTGACACTCCGGGTGGACTAACCCATGGCTAAAGTTGTCCGACTGAGCTGAAACTTGGTCCATGGATATAGGGGGTGCTATTCCATTTCTTTTGAACACAAATACCCCTATCAAAAGTCCAAGGATCCAGTTTTTACAATTATTGCTCAAAAATAAATAAATAATTAATTAATTAAATAATTAAACCTCCAAACTTAGGGAAATTTAATTAATTAAAAAAAAACTAACCTAGACTCGACGAAATTCTGTGAAACTTTCTATGATGTCTTGCATGGTCATTTACAATGATTTCCCTATATAGTTACCAAAACATAAGTCCACTAAAATGTCATTCACCACTTTGGAGGACATATGCAAAGTGTGAGGGAAAAACTGAAGGGAAATCAATAAGGCTAAAAAGCCCAACCGATGACCTGAGGATAAAAAACCCCCGGTGAAAGGAACTCTCCCAGTGAACCGATCCCAAGGTATCTGACCTAGACATGACTCATGCAGACCTATTACATTATTAACCCACGTAGGGGTGCAGAAATTCCAATTACAAAAATAAGTGTTGGGCCAAACACTGCCCTATAGAACCAAAGGTCTTCAACAACACTGCATCCGATGATGCATCTCTTCATGGCACATGAGTTGACCACCGATGTTAAACGGGTGGTCAACAGACCGTCTATGAAATAAGGGAATATTTGTTGGATATTATGAGGTCTCCAAGGCCTTCAAAATATACATACTAGGTTACCATCATACTGAGATCAACAGATATGTAACCTTCGATGAAGATGCAACACTCAAGAAATCAAGAAGATGCCAACTTGAAGAAGTATATGAAGAACCTATAGCTCCCAGAGTTGCAGAACCAGTAAGGGAAGTCATAACTTCCCGTTATGAGGAGATTCAAAAAAATCATGACATAATAGAATCTCAAGAACCTCCCCAATTGATGTTCACCAACAAGAGAAAGCCAGCCTGGGCAAGGGAACTCATTCAAGATGGAGAGACGTATTGTGTCCCCGAAGGAACCATGAGATAAGTCAAGAAACCCAAGCCATTCTCCAGTTACATGGCTTTGATGTGTGATCTTTTAGAGAAGGATCCTACTTGCTTTGAAGAAGCCATTCAGAAGAAAGAATGGGTAGATTCCATGACAGAATAATATCAATCCATTATAAAGAATGATGTATGGGAAATAGTTCCCAGACCGAAGAGCAAGGATGTGGTATCTTCCAAATGGTTATACAAAATAAAACATACTGCTGATGGAAGCATTGAGAAATATAAAACAAGATTTGTAGCTCATGGATTTTCTCAAAATGAAGGAATTGATTATGAAGAGACGTTTGCTCCTGTAGCCAGATACACTTCAATCAGAACCATCATAGCCCTTGCAACTATGATAAACTGGAAGTTACACTAGATGGATGAGAAAACAACATTCTTAAATGGTGTCATTGAAGAAGAAGTGTATATAGAACAACCTCAAGGGTTTGAAGTTGAAGACAAAAAGACTCATGTATGCAGATTGAAAAAGGCTCAGTACGGATTGAAACAAGCTCCTAGAGCTTGGTATGGAAGAATTGACAGTTTCTTGACGAGCTTGGGATTTACCAAGAGTAAAGCTGACTCTAACCTTTACTTCAAGGTTATGAATGATGAGACTGTTATATTATTGTTATATGTGGACGACTTATTTCTAACTAGAGAAGAAAATCTCATCATTGATTGTAAGAAGAAGCTCGCTGCAGAATTTGAGATGAAAGACCTTGGCCTAATGCACTATTTCCTAGGCCTTGAGGTCTGGCAGAGCCCAAAAAAAATCTTCAACCAATGGAAGTATGCAATTGAAATATTGAAAAGGTTTGATATGTTGGAGTGCAAATCCATGAATACACTCATGGAAACAAAGTTGAAGCTCTTGGTTGACACTTCGTCAGAATTGATTGATGCTACATTGTACAGACAAATCATTGGATCGTTGATGTATTTGACGAACACCATGCAAGATATATGTTTTGCTGTGAACACCTTGAGTCAATTTCTGGTAGAGCCCAGACGTGTTCACCTGGTTGCTGCAAAACATGTGATGAGGTACCTTAAGGGTACATTAGATTTTGATCTCAGTTATCATGGAGATCATGACTTCAGACTACCTCTCGGTACTCCACTTCTACAACTTGAGGGCCTTGAGACATCATCTCCTTAGTTATCCCTAGAAATGGGGGATAACACTCTCAACATGGGCCCCTAACTGAAGAGCCTCCTTTCCTCTTCATGATGAAGTGTGAGATTGAAATCTCATGCAACTATGTAACTATGCCTTTGAATATTAAAATCAAAATATAACATTGAAAGCCATCAAGCCTTATTTTCATTCCAATTATTGTGAGCATAAATGTTGAAACTCTAGAATGTCTTGATGTTAAGATAACTATGAAAGAAATAAATATCTAGTACTTGGAGGCTAGCTTTAGCTCAACTTGTAGGATGGTTGGATTCCTAAGGGAAGCAAGCCATCCTAAGGCACTCCTTGCTTCTTTCAAGCTATAGTAACATATTTCCAGGTTGTTTCCTTTATTTCAAGCAACGAATTTTGAGATGGCCTTAGCTCTTAGAGGAGAACCAGATCTGATTTCTTAGATCTAACCAATTGTCTAACTCTTATTTTATGTAGCTTACCCTAAATATCTATATCCCCTCAATAGAATTGTCACAAATTACCTTGATTTAGATTTTACACCAATCCATGTGGACAAACCCTAATGAATGGTCACCTAACTGACAAGGGCTTTTTAGCTTCTTCTCCTCTACTTGTCATTCATATTTTTCATTGGTCTTCCATTGGAGAGATGGGTGGTCATTCTTCCAATGGAAAGGTTTGGAACTTGTTTCCTTGTTCTTGAGGCTACTCCTGATTCCGCATCGCCAAAAAGTTATTATTGGAGATCTCCCTAAAATACTATGACGAGGAAGAAATTCTTATATAATTACAATTTTTTGTAACTTAATTTTATTGAAAGTTACCTTTAACACAAATTCCCATTTATGTTTTCTTTTTTATAAAAAAAATTCTCATAACATACAATATAAAGAAATAAAACTAAACATAAGTATGGTAACGCTATGAGCCCAAAGGGTTATTTAAACCAGTTGTCGCCAATGTTATTGGGAAATTTGCTAGTTCCATGTCAAAAAGTGCCCAATTTGAATCTCTCGAATGATATGCACTAGTCTACGTCGATGGATTTACTAAGGATGCCATTCACTAATGTTGGAAAACATCCGTTCGATTTCCCACAATGTTTCCTTTTCAAAAATCAGAATGTTAATCTAGAATATATTTTTGAAACTTTAAATAAGTATATTAAAATAAGTGATGTTGATGATATTTCTTCCAAGCATGTTTTAGTGTAATATTTTTTTTTTAATTATCAAAACTTATAATTTTACACTGTATTTTCAAAAAATAAAAATAAAAGTTTTAACCTTTTATTTTAAAATGTAAAAACTTGCCCACCAAATATTTGTAATTATACAATTTTAACTGACTTATTTTTTATGATATGGGTAGACTTTAAAAAATCTTAAGAAATAATCCTCAAGTTCGCTGTAAATTTTGCAACATTATAGCACTCTAGATTTTCGCGATTGACATTGCAAAATACATAGATGCCCTCATGGGCACATCCACATGATAAGCGTGGACTCCATACACGACACATTTGACTCCAAATAAATTATGGTAGTGATCTCATTTGATGTATTGGCCAGCAAGATTTGCTACTATACCATACTTGCAGTCTATTTTATAATATATTAGACATCTCAGAATGAAACTTTTAAGCCAAGGACCGAGGATAAACCCCATACAAGTTTTGAATTTCGTACAAGTAAAATAGTGTCAGTTCATACAACATTCAGGGTTCTCTTTTGATCGTGATATAAAGAGAACCAAATATCTAATGTGCACTTTGCATGAATAATTCCATACTAGATCTAGCAAACGCCATGTTTCTATTCTAAATCGTGCTACAACATTCGTGAAATATAATTGTCCAGGGCTACAAGTGGCTCTGTTTAAGCCTATCCTAAGGATTTGTTAAAAAACTCTAGTGGGTCAGGTCCAAGTAGAAAACTTGGCACTTCCAGTCGAGAAACCTCTGCAAAGCAGCATTAGAATTGAATGAATCTTTTTTGTCTGGTAATTAGTTATGGGAGGTTTACTTGTAGATAAAAGTCTAACATCACTGGGAGTTCAAAACCCACGATGCCCCCAATGTGGACGAGACGAAACACTAAAGCAGAAATTCTGGTTTTGTCACCTAGCCAAGTCTGCATGAGCTTGGGCAAAATCTGAGATGTCAATACCACCCGACCTACATTACATGGAATGCAGCATTGTTAGGAGACAGTCTTTCTTGGGCTATTGAATTTCATTATGCTTGGATGCTTGTCCGTGTTGAAGTGCTTTACCTTTTGTGGAAGAAAAGCAATGAAGTAATATTTAATGATAAAGAGCCTTCATGAACCTTTTCTTGGTATGCTAATTATTGGGTATGTGTTATATTCTTTGCATGTGTGTGTGTGGACACGTTAGATATGACAACTGCGTCTGATGATCCCTCGTAGTAGTGATGTGTCTGTGCCGTGTGTGTCGGGCGCTTTCCTAGTGGGGTCCCAGGGGGGGCAGGTATGCCCACCCCCTGGTTACACACAACGTTCGGGGCAGTGCCCCGAAATTTTTTTTTGGGCGGTTTTTTGTTATTTTTAGCGGATTTTGCTATTTTTAGCGATTTACTAAAAATAATCCCGATTTTAGGGATTAGGGTTTTGGTATCTACGGAATACCTAAAAACATTGTATATATTGTATAGTGAATGGTGAAATTCGATATAATGAATATAAAAAAGGTTTTCCCGGTTGAGGGTTTCCGGTATAAATCTCTGTGTACTATGTGAATGAGCCATTGATTAAATTTTGTTTTGCTTAGGAATCTATATGCATTGCTTTACTTCACAAGTTTAAAACTTACATGTGGTATCAAAGCTCATTTTTGGCTTCAGAGGGACGCCTTTGTTGTTAAGGGTTTGGCTCGGTCTTGATAGATCAAGTTTATCTTGGGTCTGTGATAAACCTGGGTTTAGTGGAAGCTTTTGCAGTGGAGATTCGAGTATAGAAAGAGGAATGG
>ML816706.1:226373-248836 GCA_009831015.1 Picea engelmannii | reverse complement strand
TTTTTCTTGGAAATTAAGGATCAAATCTGCATCAGACCATAAGTGGATTGAAAGACAATCAACATATTTTATTATTTCTCATATTGAAATTGGTATCTCAAGTTCACAAACTTGTATTTGCTGAGGAGTAAAAATATTTTGGGGAGCCTTACAGTCTGTTACAAGTCCCAGAGATCCCTTTTTTTTTTAAATCACCCAACACAAGTAAAGTAATATATTGCCATGTGTTCGATAGAAGATTTAAACATAAGATATTTACAAATTGTAAGTTACCGTTATTCGTTAATTAAGACATGCAGTTGATAATTAATTATCTATTTTTAATGTCAATGTTTACCAAACCATGCTCGCCTTGCAGCTGTATTCGACCATGGTTTTGCATGTCTATCGTTGACTCAAATCTTTAAAGATTTATCAGATAAATTCAATACATCAGTAACAATTCAATAAATCTGTAACAAGAGTAACTGCGAACTTGCAGTTGAGGTAGGGTCTAATATGTTCATGGCTGAGAGAATTAGATCTTATCTCTTCTCATAGATGTTAATCCAGATTCGACACAGTATCAAGTGCAACTAAATTCGGTTTCGACAAAATATTATTGATCCAAAAAAGATCTGGAGAAGGCTAAGAAAAACTCAAAACTTTCAGAGGCAACTCAGGGTGCTTAGAATGGCTTCAACAAACAGAGAAAGGGAAAAAAATCAAAGTTCTCAAAACTCAGTGAAAATGGCATGATCACGAAGAGCGTGTCGCAATCTTTCTTCTGGAGCAAACAACTCGTCGAATGGAGGTACATATTGAAAGATATTCGTGGTCAAAGTTTGGTTAACTTAGCCCAGTCAACATATTCGTGGTCAAAGTTTGGTTAACTTAGCCCAGTCAACAGGGGACGTCAGCAACTGTACGGATGACGTCAACATTCATACAACACACGTGGCATGAGTAGGAAGGTGACACGTGGCATACTGACATTAGCATGATGACGTGCCAGCACCAGAGGCTGCCACGTGTCACCTGGTTTTGGTGTTTTTAGACAGATTCGTGGACCAATCGAATCGTGCCACGTGGCAGTCCGTACAGTCTGTACGAATGACGTGGAGTGCTGATGAGGTAGGTGACAGCGTGGACCAGTAAGAGGCCAACATGTGGCTCAATCAAAGGCTTCCACATGGCAGGCGAGAAATGCCCAAGAACAACCCGTGAGCAAAATTGGAAAAACAATTAGCTTTGCGGGTCCACCAAATTTGGCGGACCGGTCTTTAACCACAGATTGCATCGTTTGGATATGGTTCTAGTGACATGCTAAAAATAGCAGAACGGAATTATATATATATATACCATGTAACAAATACAGAGCCAAAAGGGGAGTCCACGACGTTTGACCCCGATACCTCCGCCCACAACAAACGCCTTAACATATCCGCCCTAACCAACAGGCTGCGGGTACTACATTGTAACCAACGCCCCAAACATTTCTTAAATGCTGCATCCGCCCAGCCATCCGGGGGAGGTGCGCATATCGTACGACCATCCGAGCATGGAAAACGATGCAAGTGCAGTGATTAATGCAAGTTGCAAAGGGCATGGAAACCGAGACAAATTTCTTCTTGGGCCTGGGAGTGCCAAAGCCAAATCGAGGCGTGCAAACAGTCGTTTTTGGGTAATTCGACGCCACGAATTCAGTGGTGTTATCTGTTTTCTAATCTGAGCATTATTTCTACAGCTTGATTTTAGAATGAGTTATACTTATGTATTTTTTCAAATTATTTTGCCGAGTTAATGAAAGAGCCTACGCATTTGAGAGAAAGACCCGGAGACCTAGTCTAGAGACAAACTTCGTTATCAAGTTTTTGTGTTCATATCTGATGCTTATGTCTCTTCATTTTTTATCTTTTCCTTCTTTAATGGTGCACTTTAATATATTCTCATTTAATGCAATTCTTTATAAGTAACGATGAAAAGATCCCGGATCATGTTGGTATCAGAGCAGTTGTCTTTGACTTGAATTGTTGAGTGTGAATGCTTACTAGGTCCAAGCATAAGCAGGGTGAAGGAACTCTTAAGACTTCCAAACCCGAAGTTGGCCATGCATCCCGAAGGAAGAAAATCGCAGAAGAGGACAAGCGTGATGAACAAGAGAAAAATTTTCACATGGTCTTTTATCGCATGTCAGAAATGGTCGAACAAATGTATGGAGATTACAAGAAGAGGATGAAGAAGAAATGGAAGAAAAATGAAGTACATGCAGATGGTGATGCTTCGGTAAACCAAGGGGTTGGAGGAGATCCTCTTGAGCCTCTATCTTCACCTTCGAGTTCTAGTTCTTCTTCCTCTGAGCATTCTCATCATTATCATCATTCTAGCCATAAAGCCTCTTTCAAGAAACCATTATTAAAGCTTGATGTAAAATTTGTTTTACCTATGCTTAATGGAGATGTTAATCCTGGAAAGCTAGATAATTGGATCCGACAGGTTGAAGTGTATTGTCGTGTCCAACATATTGATGACGAAGAAGTTAAAGTGAAATTGAATTCTCTTCGGTTGGAAGGCACCGCTCTCATATGGTGGGAGAGAAATCTTCAGGACATAAGTAAGTGTGGTAATCTTCTTTCCTCATGGTCGAATTTAAATCAACAATAAGGAAGCAATTTTATTCATTAGAGTATTTACAAAAAACAATGATGGAATGACAAACTTTAAGGCAAAGTAAAGGTCAAACTGTACAAAGTTTCACAAAAGAATTTAGGAAGAAAGCTCTTGCATTAAATATTCCTTTGGATTCTTATGAAACTTTAATGAAGTATATCGGCGCACTTCACAGTTATATTCGTCATACTTTTCTCTTGTTTAACCTCACTAGTCTTGACGAAGTTTGTATGCAAGCCACTCACCTTGAGAACAGGGGGAAACATGTTCAAGAAGATCCCACGAAGAAACCTTCCAATCTCCCACATAAAACTTTTAAGAAGTTTAAAAGGAAGGACAAGGAGACCGCCACAGTGACGAGAGAAGGAGGAAAGTCATCTTGCACTCATTGCAAGAAAAGAAGTCACGATGAAGAACATTGTTGGAAACTGCATCCGGAAAAAAAAAAACGAAACAGTTCAGTGGAAAGGGGAAGACAAAAACCATTTGTACAGTGCAACAAGATCTTGGTTTCGATTCAGGAGATGAAGGAAAGATCACACCGGTTGGAGTACAAGGTAAATATTTCCTTCATGTTAGTTCAAGTTCCAATAATGAATCTCATGTTGATGAACAAAAGAGGAATGAATTATTTCACATAAGAGTTGTATCTAAACACACTAAGATAGATATATTATTTGATCTGGGTTCTCAAGTAAACTTAATATCTGAAGCATTTGTCAAGAAGATGGGTCTAGAAACGAAACCACATCCAAAGCCTTATCCTCTTGGTTGGGTATGTGATAAAGAAAAACTTAATGTCACCAAACAATGTAGGGTCAGATTTGCTATTGCTTCAAAGCTGATTGATGAAGTGGATTTGGATGTTGTACCACTTGATATATGTGGCATAGTGTTGGGAAGTCCTTATCTTTATGATAGAAAATCAATCTTCTTTTGTTATGAGAACAAATACCACCTTACTAAAGGGGGAGTGGAATATATTGTTAGAGCTCACAACAAGAGGGTAAATACAACACTTGTTAGTGCAGGGCAAATGAAAAGACTCATAAACACTAATAAGAGATATGTACTCATGGTCGTCAGAGAGAAAGATGTTGGGACATCCGACGCTTTCCAAGGGTGTGATCCATCTCATAAAAATGAATTAATTGATATTGTTTATAAGTATGATGATATTTTTTAGGAACCAGATGGACTATCTCCTAAGAGGGAAATCCAACATGAGATACATCTTCAGCGGGATTCTCCTCTTCTTAATGTGGGCATGTACATGATGTCAGTTGTGGAGATGACAGAGATCAAGAAGCAGGTACAGGGCTTATTGGATCAAGGGGTCATCAGGCCCAGTTCGTCTCCTTGTGGTTCTTCGATCGTGATGATGCCAAAGAAGGATGGAACATGGCGAATGTGTGTCAATTACCGAGCCTTAAATAAAATCACGGTGAAAAATTGATACCCTCTTCCTCGTATAGATGATTTACTTGATCAATTGAAGAATGTTGTTTATTTCACTAAGTTGGATTTGCATAGTGGATATCATCAAATCAGAGTCGTAGAATATGATGCATGGAAAACTTCCTTTAAAACCAAACAATGATTGTTTGAGTGGTTAGTTATGTCATTTGGGCTTTGTAATGCTCTGGCAACTTTCATGCGTGTGATGAATGATGTATTCAGGCATTTCCTAGATGACTTTGTGATTGTATATTTAGACGACATTCTTATTTTTAGCGAGACTTGGGATGAACATGTGGGGCATGTAAAGCAAGTATTGGGTACTTTGCAAAGGGAGAAGTTGTATGTAAAATTGTCTAAATGTGAATTTGGCAAGACTGCACTTATGTACTTAGGTCATATTGTAGGAGGACAATTAAAAATTGATCCTTCCAAAATTGATGTAATTGTAAATTGGCCTGAGCCAAAAAGTGTAACTGAAGTCCAAAGTTTCTTAGGTGAAGTCCAGTATTGGAGGAGGTTCATTTCCAACTTCTCCTTTATAGAATCTCCTTTGCATGCCTTAACCAATGTGAAGAACACTTTTCAATGGGGAGGAAATCAACAAAAATATTTCAACACTTTGAAGGAAAATATCAGTATCACACTAGTATTAGCACTATCGAATCTTCAACAGCCCTTCGAGATCGAGACAGATGCCAGCGGGTACACCATGGGTGCAGTATTGATGCAATATCGTAAGCATATTTGTTACCACTTTGAAACTTTTAACCAAGTTGTTGTTAACTATCCTACATATGATAAAGAGTTGTATGCATTATTCCAGAGCGTGAAGAAATGGAAGCACTACTTGTTAGGGAATGAAACAATCATACATACAGATCACCAACCCTTACAGTATCTCCAAGCACAGACCAAGTTGCAACAATATCGACACTACAGATGGATGGGTTTTCTACAACAAATTCATTTGGTAATCAATTACAAAAGGGTACAAGTAACAATGTAGCCGATATGTTTTCTAGAACTCCTATTGTTGCTTCTATTATTTTGAAGAATACTTCTTTATCTCATGATAGCTATGTAGAACAATATTCCATCGATGAAGATTTTAAAGAAGTATATGAGAAGCTAACCCTTGGTGCACAGGTAGAGAACTATTGTCTGCAGAGAAAACTACTCTACCATATTGGAAAACTATGTATTCCTACAAGCGAACGAGTCCATGTAATACGAGAAGCTCACACTTCTCTTGTATCTGGGCATTTTGGGGTAAGAAAAACGATGGCTTATTTGCAGAGGTTTTGTTACTGGCCTCAAATGAAAGCAATTATAACTAAATATGTAAAGGGGTGTGTGATGTGTTCTACTTGTAAGCCATTAATAGAAAATCAGGGCTATACTCACCACTTCTTGTTCCATCCCATCCATGGGAAATTATCTACATGGATTTTGTAGGGGGGTTACCAATGACCAAAGGGGGTCATGACTATTTGTATGTTGTAGTGGATAGGTTCAGCAAGATGTGTATATTGATGCCATGTAAAAAGAAGATCACTGCCGAGCAGACTACTAATGTCTTCTTTCAGTATGTTTGGGTTCACTTTGGGTTACACACATCCATTGTCTCGGATCGAGATACTCGATTCCTTGGGGACTTTTGGACTAGCTTGTGGAGGATGATGGACACCAAATTGAAGAGGAGCACTGCTTTTCATCCATAGACCGATGAAAACATAGAGGTGGTAAACATAACAGTGGTACTTTTTCTCCGAGGCTACTGCAGCAAGCATCTCAAGTTATGGGATGAACATATACCCTATGTACAACATGTGTACAATCGAGCTTTACATTCATCCACTCAGATTTCACCTTTTGAGACATGTTTTGGGTACCTACCAAAGGTTCCTTTAGACTTGATGTATGAGAGAGATGTCGATGTGAATGAAGAATGAACAGAGGACAGAGCCCACAAGTTCATCCAGAGGATCCAGTAGATACACCAGGAAGTCAGGGAACAGTTGGAGAAAATTCAAGCACAATTTAAAGCTCGACATGAAAAGCACAAGGTTGATCATCAGTTCCAAGTTGGAGACCGGGTATAGCTTCACATTAGCAAGGAGATATTTAAGGGTGAAGGAAATAAAATCAAGCCCATTTGTTACAGACCCTTCACTATCTTGTAGAAAAGTGAAACCAATGATTTTCGTCTGGATATTCCACCTTACATGCAGATTTACTCAGTTGTGAACGTTGAGAACTTGAAACTTTTTTAGCCTCCCATGATCATGGATCAAGATGAGGAAGTTTCAATACCTTTAGTTGATGAGTTTGCACCTGAGTACTTGGATGATTTACATAAATATATCATCTTGGATAGGAGGACGAGGACTTCACATAGGGGTGATGTTGATTATCTTCGAGTAGGCTTAAAATGAACACATCCAAGCAAGGTAAAGTGGATAGAGAAGGACAAAGTGAGGGGAATCTTCCCTATTGATTGATGAAATCTTGTGGTGGTCCAAAAAGCTCTCAGTGGGAAGGCATGATGCAAAAAGGATCCATAGAAGGCTAAGAACAACTCAAAACTTTAAAGGCAACTCAAGGCGCTCAGAATGGCTTTAGCAGATAGAGAAAGGGAAAAAATTTAAAGTTCCCAAAACTCAGTGAAAATGGAAAGATTTTGAAGAGCGCATCGCAAGCTTTCTAATGGTGCAAACGACTCGTTGAACGAAGTTACGTATTTAAAAATATTCGCGTCAAAGTTTGGTCAACTTATCCCAATCAGCAGGGGATGAGTCAACATCCGTACTGTTGATGTCATCATACATACAACACACGTGGAAGGAGTAGGAAGGTGACATGTGGCATGATGACATCATCATGATGACGTGGAATCATCGGAGGCTACCACGTGTCACCCGGTTTTGGCATTTTCGGAAAGATCCATGGACCAATCGGATCATGCCATGTGGCAGTCCGTACGAATGACGTGGCGTGATGAAGAGGCATGTGGAAGTGTGGACCAGTAATAGTTTTCCACATGGCCCAATCAGAGGCTTCCATGTGGCAGGAGGGAAATTCCCAAGGACAACCCGTGAGAAAAAATGGAAAAAAAAAATAGTTTGGTGGGTCCGCCAAATCTAGCGGACCATGCCAAACTTAACCACAAATTGCATCGTTTGGATATGGTTCTAGCAACCCACTGAAACTAGTGGAACAAAATTATATATATACCATGTAACAAATACAAATCCAAAAGGGGAGTCCGCGGGGTTTGACCTGGGACCTCTGCCCACAACAAACGCCTTAACATATTTGCTCTAACCAACAGATTGCGGGTACTACATTGTAACCAACGCCCCAAACATTTCTTAAATTATGCATCCGTCCAACCATCCGTGGGAGGCGTGCATATTGTATGACCATTTGGGCACGGAAAACAATGCAAGTACAATCATTAGTGCAAGTTGCAGATGGCACGAAAATCGAGACACGTTTTTTCTTGGGCTTGGGAGTGCCAGAGTCGGATCAAGGTGTGGAGACAGTCATTTTTGGGTAATTCGAAGCCACGAATTCAGTGGTGTTGTCTGTTTTATGATTTGAGCATTATTTTTGCAGCTTGATTTCAGAAGGAGGTATACTTATGTATTTTTCCAAATTCTTTTGTTGAGTTAATGAAAGAGCCTACCCATTTGAGAGAAGGACTTAGAGACATAGTCCACCAGGGACAAAATCCATTATCAATTTTTTGTGTTCAAATATGATGATTACGTCTCTTCATTTTTTAGTTTTTCCTTCTTTAATGGTGCACTTTAATTTATGCTCATTTAATGCAATTCTTTATAAGTCATGATGAAAAGATCCCAGATCAATTATCCATCGATTATTTATTCCTACTACGATGATACATATCCCAGGGAAGTGTAAAGTGGGTTCTCACTTCTCCACCTAACAGTGCAAATAAGCGGTGGTAATTATCTCAATTTATACTACCTACTAGCAACTTCATAATTGCGGTCAATGCGATGCGCATCAACATAACTCTTATGTCGATCGTGCGCTTCTTTAATCCATTGTCTTATAGTTCACATCTGCTCTTCCATTTCTTGGATTACTTCCAGTCCCACCAGGACCCTATCCTCTAGTCGATCCCAACTCAGAGGTGTCTGACATGGTTGTTCATAAATAAACTCAAAAGGTGCCATCTTAATTAAACTCTGATAACTGTTGTTATACGCAAATTCTACCAATGGTAATAATTTTTCCCAATGTTTTTGTTGATCCATTACACACATTCGCAACATATCCTCTAAAATATTATTCGTTCTTTCAATTTGTCCATTCATTTCAAGGTGATATGTTGTGATAAAATCTAGTTGTCTTCCCAAAGCCTCTTGGAAACTAGTCCAAAATCGTCATGTAAACACCGATCCTCAATGGGATATGATCTTTCTTGGTACACTGTGCAACCTCACAATCTCGCTAACAAATACTCTAGCTATGTCTAGTGCATGATATGTCGTGCGAATTGAGATAAAGTGTGCACTCTTCGTCATAGTTTCAACAACCACAAAAATAAAATCATGTCTCCTTGTTGTCAGTGGCGATCCAACAATAAAATCCATTGAAATGGTTCCCATTTTAATTCAAGAATCGCGTGTGGGTATAACAATCCCCCTGGATTTCTATGTTCATCCTTCACTTACTGACATTCAAGACATCTTGCCACGTAATTAACTATATCCATATTCATTCCCTTCCAAAAGAATAAATGTTTAAGGTCTTCCTTCATATTCGTGACTCCCAGATGAGCCATGTATATTGCTTGATAAGCTTCGCTCAAAATCAAATTCCTCAATTCATCATAAAATGATACATAAATTATGTCGTTACACCTCAACAATCCATCACTGTCAAGTGAATATCCTTCGTACTTCAGTATCATCATGCTATTTTTTTTCGATATTATCCTTAACTTCCATGTACCAGTCATCGTCTATCTGTAATGTTAGAATCTTTTCTCGAAGATTCATCTTAAGAGGTATTACTGAGAATATGTGTGGTCTCTGACTCAACGCATCTGCTACTTTGTTCACCGTTCCTTTAATGTAAGTAATCTCAATGTCGTATTCATTTAGTAATTCTAACCAATGTGTTTGACGCGCATTCAAGTCACTTTGAGTAAAAATATGTTGTAATCCACTATGATCATTTTTTAGTTCGAATTTCCGTCCAATAAGATAACGTCTCTATACTCATAAGGCATAAACAATCACTAGTAACTCTAAATCATGTGTTGTGTGGTTCTCTTCATGCCTTCTTAATTTCCTTGAAATGTAAGTGATCACTCGACCGTCTTGCATTAATACTCCTCCTAAACCTTCCTTAGATGTGTCTATGCATACCAATAATTCCTTGTCCATGTCATGAACTTTCAATATCGATGTTGTCGTTAATAACTCCTTAAGCTTTTGAAATGTTTTCGCGCATTTCTCTGACCATACAAATTTTGTATTCTTCTTCTGCAATTTCGTGATTGGATTTGCTATCTTTGAAAATCCTTTAAGAAAATGTCGATAATAACCTACTAATCCCATAACACTATGTAATTCTTGTACATTCGTTGGTGTTGGCCATTCCATAATAGCCTCAATGTTCGTTGGATCCACAACGATACCTTCACCAGGTATAATATGTCCCAAATAATGAATTTTCATCTTGTAAAACGAACATTTTGATAGATTCTCGTACAACTTGTGTTCTCTTAGACATTGTAAAACCAATCTCAAGTGTTCGTCGTGATCTTCTTTCATTTGAGAATAAGTTAGTATTTCATCGATAAATACTTGTACAAACTTGTCCAAGTATTCACGGAATACGCCATTCATCAAACTCATGAATACACCTGGGGCATTCATCAATCCAAACGGTAAAACGATAAACTCATAGTGTCTAAATCTCATTTTAAACATGATCTTAGGGATATATTCCTCTTTGATCCATAACTGATGATATCTCGACCTCGAGTCAATTTTTGAAAACACAGTTTCTCCCTTCATCTAATCAAATAAATCATCAATTCTCGGTAATGGGTATTGATTCTTGATTGTGGCTTTGTTTAATTGACGATAGTCAATGCAAAGCCTCCACGATCCATCCTTATTTCTTACAAAAATTGTTGGCACACCCCATGGCGACACACTTGGATGTATAATTCCTAATTCTAACAACTCCTTCAATTTCATCTTTAACTCTTGCAATTTTGGTGTCAACATCCGGTATGGCGTTCTTGCAATTGGTTGCATTCTAGGTTTTAAATCTATGGTAAATTCCAATTCTCTTTCTGGCGGTAAACCTGGTATCTCTTTAGGAAAAACATCTGCAAACTCTAACACTAAAGGAAGTTTTCTTAATCCTTTTGTGTCCCCCTTTTTGTTAAGCGCTAAAATGTCATACAACTTACATCCTTTGTGCATGTTTTTTTGTAATTGTAGGGAAGAAATAAATCTCAACGACACTCCTTGGTTTCTTCCCACACTTACTCTACTCTGTCCCAAATCATCAATCAAACTTAAACATTTCATCTTACAGTTAAGTATCGTGTCGTCTGATTCCAACCAATCCATTCTGATCACAATATCATAAGATCCCAAGATTGTAACATATAGGTTTACACTTGTGACAAAATCACCCAATTTAATTTTACAATCCTTAAACTTTCCTCCAACCTTTTTCTTGGTACCAGATGCCATTTCCACATAACTAAACTCATCTTGTTCGACTTCCTTCACATTAATTCTTTTAAGCGTGGTACTAGATATAAAAGTCTCAGTAGCTCCTGGATCTATCAAAACACTAAATTGTTGATCAACTATCATACTTGAAGTCTCGAGCACTGTAGACTGATGTTCAGCTAGGCAGTTATTAACCGTTACATGAATCTTATGGGCCTTGCCAAAATCTTCCACTGTCGTAGATCCTGATGATCCAACAACTCTTTCCTTCTCAATAGGACAATCTCTCTGGTAATTTTCCTATCCACATGTCCATCATCCATTATTTGGTCTAGTGCTCCTAGTCCCTGAAGTAGAAGTTGTTGGCCTAGGAGTCTGCAGTCCTGGTATGTTCTACTAAACATGTCTAAACTGTTGTTGTTGTTGTGGACGACATTGTTTCTGCTATTGTTGCGGTGCTCTATATGGAGTCCTCTGATGAGGAGTCTGTCGGCATGGTGTCAAGAATACATGTCCTATGGGTGTATCGTGGTGCCCAAAAGTCTGCCTAATTGTTGTCTGTTGCGGTGGAGCTCTAGGTGGCATCTGTCTTGTCTTCCCGGAAGGATTCCTACCATGACCCCCACTGTTCATCTCTTACTCAACAATGAGATCCTTCTTAACTGCATCGTGCAATGTATGAGGCATAAAGACCCTCACTTTCACACGAAGGTTGAAGTTGAGACCAAACACAAACTTGTTAACCTTTAATTTCTTAGTGTTCAGATGTGGAGCATATCTGAGTAGCTCCATGAGCCTGGCCTCATACTTTGGTACCGTACAACTACCATGTCGTAAGGTGTTGAACTCATTAAGTTGGCACTCAATTAATTCATTGGATACGTGTCTCTCCCAGAATCATTCCTCGAACAATTCCCATGACACATCTTCAATGACCATGTTTAGTTGAAGTAAGAGTGTCTTCCACCAATGAAGCACACTCCCTTTTAGTTGAAATACCTCCATGTGGACTTTCATGTTGGAGGTGTAATCGCACAGTGCAAAGCACATCACCATATTCTCCAACCATGCCTTGGCGTCCAAGTCCTCTGTGGCACCCCAACGCTTGGGAAATTTCACCTTCTCGAGTTCTCTATGTACATTATTGCTAACTACTGGAGGGCGTTGTGAACCCTCATTGGGCACAGACTCTCTGCCCTCATCCCAATCATGGAGGTTGATCAATGCCTTTGACATCCTTTGGAAGGATCTCATCATAGCTACCACATATCCCACTGCAACATGCTCCTACTCAGTAGTTTGATCATCTCCTTGTGGGTTAGATCTCGCTGGTGTGGATGCACTCGGAGGAAGCGTGCCTCTTCCTACCGCACCCCAATGTCTACTCATCCTACGTCCTCTAACCATGATACATGTCATGAAACAAATTCAAATTATATTAGCGAAACATTTTTAACTATCAATATAAAACAATGGAAGGCGTAACAGATCTGATGTCGCGGAGTTGAACCGACTTTGATACCATATGTAACAACCCCTCTGTATCAACACAAAAGTAAGTGAATCACGACGAAGTAATGTTTTTTTTTTACTAACAAGGTTACTAATTATCCGATACGACATGTACATAAGTAAAACGTTTAAGATATAATGACGACTAAACGTAAAAGATCTAATCTTAGTCCACATCATTAAATTCTTAATCAAAATTAACTTCTCAACAAGGTTGTGATACATTGTCCAATAGCATTTTAATAAGTCTAACAAGTGGAAATTGCTAACATTATATCACAAAAAAAATAACAAAATTAATAAAGTCTACGCAATCACTATTGTCTAAGATGTTGTTGATAAATCCATTACACTTATAACTTTCCTATTTAATAAAGTCTACGCAATCGCTATTGTCTAAATTGTTGTTGATAAATCCATTACACTTCTAACTTTCCTATTTAACTATAAACCTTGACTCTTCACAATATAATGACTAACATCTCAATTCAAGCAATTTTCAATTCATTACTATTATTAAAATATAACATCTATTGTAAAATTTAAAATTCAAAGTACATAAGTCCTCAATGAAAGGATTTCCAAGTGTCTACTCTAATTAAATAATGGACAACTAGCATAACATTATATTAAGTTGGATTATAATACAACTATATACAATAAACTTTTATGTAATAACGTTTACCTCTATTTTCACATATTATAATAATAGAGTCCTTTATATTTCTATCAGAAATTGGAGGTTAAGGGCGATTGATCAAAAGAATTAACTACACTTTCATTTAAAAAGAATTAAATGATAATTGTGATGCTAAGAGTTAAGAGTATAAATTCCTTAACTCAATAATTAATTATTGCCACGTCCTTTATTTTATTAAAAATAACATTTTTATCAACCATTTTTATTTTTATCAACTAAAGGTCAAGTTAATTTATTCATTATATTTTAATTATTTATTTACAAATAGACAATATAATCTCTCCAAATTCATTCCTTATTGGCTTTCATAAATTTACTAACATCCACTAGATAAGGTGTGCACATTAAATAACTAAATTGAAATTGTCATCATTAACTATAATAAAGTATTGTTAAAACTATTACTCCCTAAACTACATCCCATAAGAATGCCGGATTTAAACCACCTTTGTCATTTAAGAAATTCACCATTCCATAAATTCCGTGATCTTATTATATCATAAATTCTTTAATCACATAATGTGCTAATTGATTTCAATAAAACTTTAAGTGTTGGGAACAACTCTCCATGTTTTTCTTGGAAATTAATCATCAGATTTTTCATTTCATATTAATCCTTAAGTTAACCATCTATTTTTTCATGTTTTTATTTATTTTTTATTTAAAAAATTATTTTTATTTTTTCATCGTAGATTTTTTTAACTAGATAATCATTAATTTACAGTTCAGGTCACAACTAAAGTGCTAGTAGGCTGTGACATGGACGTTGTCACACATCTCTTTCATATGTATGGTTTCTGTGTATGACTCATTTACTCCATATGTGAATCGAATTAGCAAGCGTCACCAAGCCTACATCCATTGACAAGAACAATGTCAATAATCCATATACATAACATCCATACTGAGTCATCACATAACTCATACATGTAAATCAATACTCAAAACTCAAACCAAATACAATTCCACTCCCTAACTCAATCTAGAGTCCAAGTAAGTTTGTTAATGTCATCCACAACCTCAACCTATCATATATCCTGCACACTCAGAAGAACTCATCAATAATATATATATATATATATATATATATATATATATATATATATATAATCACAATGACATCACAATATAACTCATAATCAGAGCATAATCATAATGTATCATAGCTGGATCACTTGCGAGTATATATATATATATATATATATAATCACAATGACATCACAATATAACTCATAATCAGAGCATAATCATAATGTATCATAGCTGGATCACTTGCTCGCAAGTGTCCTCAAAGAATAAGTCAGTATAACATGTGATTAGTGGAATTGGATGTTACATCCTCAAATATAAGGAGATTACTTGAATTGAAAAAGTTCTTCAAATAAAAAATGGATTAACTTTCTAAAAAAAAACCGAGATTACCTAGATTTGTTTAAGGTTTAATTAATTTTATTCTAAAAACTTCCTCAAACTTAAAAAAACATTCTACATCCTCCATTATAATAGCAAGACACATAATCTAACCTCCTACTACACTGAACCATGATAAAGTTTAAGTTTTCTATTTTTAGGCTTCATCCTCCTCCAATATTCAAATCCAAAGAGATCATAAGACAATATACATTGGTTCATTTTACCCATTATTGAAATCTTGAACATAGTTAAGTATGTTAAATTTTAGATTATAACATGAAATTTTGCTCTCCCTTTGTGAAGTCATAAGAGGATGAAACCACCACCAAACGTCCTAGAATATTATTTTGTAATGTTAAAAATTTATATAAAAAGAAATGAAAAAAAAAATTCTAACTTTTACTTTATGAATTTAATATTAAGTTAAATATAATAACAAAGAAGTATCCTACTTAGGAGAAAATTCAATGCACATTGAATCTAATGTAAAATTTAATATATGACGATGAAATATTAAATTAAATATAATAACAAAGAAGTATCCTACTTAGGAGAAAATTCAATGCACATTGAATCTAATGTAAAATTCAATATATGACGATGAAATGTTTTGTTAATTTGACATATAATGCTTTTTTCTTGTTTTGTTTAATGTATAATATTAAAATTTTAAAGTAAAATAGAAATTTATATTTACTTTATTTTTTTTATTTTTTTTTAACTTTTAACATGAAAATAGTAGTATTGCATGATGCCTAGACATGGTTTCAACATCGTAGGATTTTACATGAAAAAAGTATTATTCCATGTTCTAATCTAGAAATTAATAGAGTCAATAGTTTACATGGTTTCAACATTTTAACATTGAATTAAATGAATTATTGAAAACCTTCTCCTATGATCTTTCCTTTGGAGTTGGACATTCTAGGAGAATGAAGTCTAATAATATGAAAGTTAAAATTTTCCAAGGTTTAATCTAGTAGTTGGTTTTTTTTGTTCCTTTCTATTTTAAGGAAAGGGAGGAGGTTGTGAACGATCAAATTTGAGTAGCTCTCTCAAATTTTACATGGTTACTTGAATTTTATTCAAGGCAACTCTTGAAATTCGAGGAATGCTCCTTGAATTGGAGGAAGGACTCTCAATATGATGTTTGTCCCCAACGACAAACCCTTTTCGATATAAGGTCATCAAAGTGTCCTTCCTTGTTATTCATTTTTGGAACTTACATTAAATTCAAGTAACCTCCTCAATTTTGAGGAAGGTTCATCGAAGTATAAAAGCACATACCTTTTATTTTAATGGTGCAACCAAAGAGAACTTAGAACCTACATGGTTTTGAGGAGTTATATTTGACCCAAGAGATAGATTCTAACTTTATTATGATTGAGGAATCAAATTCATCTTAAATAACCAAGTTGAAGATTTGGAAATGTGAAAAGGTTTCAAGATGGCATCAAAGCTAACATTTACAAAAGTAGAACTAGTAGGGGGTTCAACATTAATCATTGATGCGCTAAAAAGAAAGCACTTGTTCAAGAATGAAAAACTTTAGAACCTTATCATAAGATATTTGTTGCCTCTTATCTCCTTAAGGAAGGAAAACTTTGCTCGTGTCTATTGAAGAATCAATTCTACCATGGGAAGAAAGGCCAACCAGGTATTGATATTTAGGGAGGTAGTGATATAGATAGAAAGAAAATGTGATCTAGCAAATGCTAGGAGTGTTCACATCCCATGGTCATTTTGGAACAGAGTGAATAATACATGGGTTGTAGGAGAAGTTGGCCTTGGGTCATACAAAATTTGGCTTTGTCACATCATGTCTCGAAGGGACAACAATAATTCTCTTTAGTTGCATCTACCAAGGAAAACTTTGGTCATATTGTGATATCGCGAGGTAACATTTTGAGAGGTTAGTACTATCCATTGTTAACATGATTTGAGTCTAGAACAATTGTTAATCGTCTCGACCACATATAGGGAAAGGGCATTTAGTGTTAAGTATTGAATGGATTTGCAAACCCTTGAAAATATGGTCTTCATTTTTTAAGCTCTATAATATGCTCCACAATGCATGCCTTTAAATATCATAATGAAAATAATATTAATCACTCACTCTTTACTTTGTTTGATAACAAATATTCTAGTAAAGGGAAACATATTTAAATGAAAAGATATTGTTTGCATGTCCACATGAATGGAAGAGATTAGGACACATATCACATTCAATCTCATTTATTTATATTAATAGAAAGAGACCTTAGGGTTTAATGTGGTGAATTTAAGGAGTAATGATGTATAAGTTTGATGTAGAACAATCCCATTTGGAACTTGAGGCCATCAAAAGTTTGGCGAAGTAGAGGATAACCTTGCCTATACATGCAAAAGGCATTCAAAAAACTATTTGGGGGATAACTACAGTACAAAAGTTGGTTCTCAACAATTACGAGGTATCCTTACGTGTTAAATCCCACCTTCAAAACATTACTAGGGGCCTTGAAAGAGTAGGGAGACTTGTTGATGTTTATAACACCAAACATGTACTTCCACACAGGTCTAAGTGTCTAGACGTGTGGAATTCGTCCAACGCCTTCTACCTTAGTAATTTACTATAATTAAATAAATTATTAAAGTAATGTGCTTTTATTAATTAATTGAGTTTATTTAATGAATTCTAAAGTTATTAGCATTAGTGAATTAAATATTATCCATTGATCTCAAGTGAGATGAGATTTAATCTCAACCGTCAATCACTTTGGAGATTAGGGTTAGGTCATAACTTGATATTATAAAATAAAGGCTAAGGTAAAGGAGGTGACACATTTCATTATATATATATATATATATATAGAGAGAGAGAGAGAGAGAGAGAGAGAGAGAGAGAAAAGAAGGGCTTTTTCTCAAGGAGATCTTGAATAGGTGGAGAATGAATTTCATCTAGATATCAGTGTAGGTTAGGGAGAAGAGAGAACAGGGGAAGCTGCAAGAAGATATGACAGATTGAAGCCACCATAATAGGATTGTATTTGTATGCATTGTACATGTTAGTCAGGGTGTATATGTACACGAGATATAGTACAAGAAAGTGCATACATATGCAGGAAGGCACGTGCAAGTATGAGAAAATGATTGTACATGACCATACAATCAAGGAGGAGTTGTTAGGGTTTGTAGGTGTTGTCTATAGTTCTCTTTATTTCTTTGTGGGACTTTTTCCCGGTAAGGGAGCCCCTGTAAGCTTTGCTATTATTCTAATGATAATTTGATTGGAAGGGTATAGATCTTTGTGTGTTTGGAATTGTTTTTTTCCTTCTGCTAATTATTTACATTGGTTATTGTTGGATATGTGCTATATTATTTGCATGACCAACCCCACTCGTTTCATTGCACCGAGTGTGTGTGGGGGTCATAGGGGGGTTGTAGGGGGGGCGCAACCCCCCTTTCCTTGGGGGTCACAGGGAGGTGAAGCCCTTGAAAAAAAATGTTATTTGTGCATCCATTTCTAGTAGTTTTTTGGCACATGGTTTTCGTCGTTTGTTTACTAATTTCGGTTAAGAAATTAGGGTTGTTGACTAATCTGGGTCAATGGATTAGGGGTTTTGGATGTTGTGTGATCTTATATATATTGTATTGTGAACAATGAAGAATATGATAAATAAAGAATTAGAGGTGCGACTCTAAATAGGTTGTTGGTTTTCTTGGTTTGGGTTTCTAGGGTAAAATTTATGTGTAATGTGTGTGTGTGTGTGTGACTTTGTGTATTTTGTGTTTTTATTAAGAATATGTTTGTAGTAATTAAGTGTACTAGGTTAAAATCTACAATTATTCCAATAAGTGTATTTTTTTTTGTGAGCTTCTAATTTGATTTACATCAAGGAAATCACTAGTAAACAATATACCTAGGTGTCGGGATTGGAAATTCAACATGGTATCAAAGATTTCACTATGAGAGGGATCCATATTTCATATCCACAGTAGTATGCAACAAATATATAAACCAACAATTAGAAAATGAAGGACATATTTAAGGGAAACAATTGTACAATAGTAGAACTTGTTTTTGCAGTCATACAGAGTTGTACGTGGGTATCAAGTCAGTCAAGGTGTGTATCATGTATGTGGGATATAGTGCAGGAAAGTGCGTACATATTCAGGTTACTATGAGGAAAGGTTAGTACAAGTTTGTTTATTTCCTCAGCAGATTATCAAATCTAAGGGATGGCAACAAAAAGTCTGAGATTTGAAGACAAATTGGATGGAGCATCCAACTTCCTATCTTGGAAAGAAAGAGTTAATTTTATTTTGAAGGAACATAACCTTTGGGAGATTACAAAATGGTTGTTCCTACACTGACATATCCAAAAGCATTGGAATCTCATGAGAAGAAAGAGATTAAATCCTAGAAGGTAATTTTGGATGTAGTCAAGGATCATTTGATTCCTCACTTATCCGAGAAGAAGACAACTAAGGAGATGTTTGATGCTCTGGTAATTTTATTCCAAAGAAATAAACTTGAAAGGGAAGATGATCTTGAGAAATAAACTCAAATCTATGCAGATGTCTAGATCTGACAATATTGCTAACTAGTTCATGAGGATAACTCAGGTACATGATCAACTTACAGCTATTTGGAAGAAAGTGGATGATAGAGAACTTGTAAATGTGGCACTGAATGGTTTCCCAAAGTATTGGGAACTATTTGTTAAGGGAGTATGCGCTCAAGAAAATATTTCAAACTGGTGAAGGCTATGGGATGATTGCATTCGGCAAGAGACTCAGGAGGAGTCTAAAGTCAACAAGCAAGGAGGTAGTAATGAGAACTTGGCCCTTGTTAGTAAGACAAGGAAGGGAAAAGGGGAGGTTCCTAGAAAGAAGGGTAACAATGATGGAGGTACATTGGAGTCAAGGAAGAAGGAATATAGTAAAATCAAGTGCTTTTCATATCAGTGTTTGGAGAAGAAGAAGGAAGAGGAAAACCATATTAGCTAGAAGTATCTGCGAAAAATCAGTTGGATGATTTTTCTACAAAGTTCGAGAGGGATTTCTCACTAGTTTCTTTCCTTTCTACTAGAACAGTCATAAGGAGTGTGTGCTAATTGGATAGTGGTGCATCTCATCATATGACAGAAGCACAAGAGCTATGCAGTTGTCTGACGGAGAAGGACTCAAGGATCCATGTGGAGCTTAGTGATGATGCCAGGTATGCAGTGAAGGGACAAGGAACTATTAAATTATAGCTTGATTCAGGAAGTTTGTTTGATGCCTGAGATATGATTTATGTATCGGGACTTAGGAAAAAATTTCTCTTAGTCTCAATTATGGAGGACAGGGGTTTTGCAGTTATATTCTAGAGATGGTAAGTACTCATACATCCATAGGGAGATAACTCTTACACAACATTGGTCATTGGGGTCATAGAGGGTAATTTATATAGGTTGTAGGGGAAGCCTCTTCGGGACTTGGTACATGACAATGAAAACCTATGTGAGTTATGACAAAGGAGGTTGGGACACATACACTACACAACATGGATGATTTTGAGAGATATTTTCATTGGTCTACTAGATTTCAGTGTTGAGCAACAGGGTGTGTGTAGAGGGTGTGCACTTGGCAAGAATTCCAAGGTTTCTTTTACAAGTAGTGAGAGTAGGTCCAAGGGGATATTGGGTCTTATACATTCAAATATGAGTGGTACAATGTCAATAGCATCGATGTAGGGAGTGTCTTACTATGTGACGTTAATTGATGACTTTTCTAGGAAAACATGGATCTTCTTTATGAAGACCAGGGATGAGGTCTTCAGTCGGTTTCAGGAGTTCAAGTCTCAAGTGGAGAACCAAATAGGGAGGATCAAGGTCTTGAGGTCAGATAATGGGCGAGAGTAAACCTCCAATGACCTCAATTATTTCTGCAATAAGGTGGGGATCAAAAGGGAGTTGACAGTCTCATGCAACCCTCAACATAATGGGGTTGCAAAGAGAAAGAGAAGGTTCATCATCAGTTTTGTCAAGGCTATGATACATGAACAAGATCTACCTATGTTTATTTTGGTAGAGACGTGTAACACGACATTATATGTGCAAAATAAGAGTCCTTACAAGATATTGTGGGACAAGACTCTGGAGGAGGAATTCTCAGTAGTGAAGCCAAAGATAGAACACTTGAGGATATTTGGTTTTCTAGTATTCATCCATATGTCTGTGGAGAAGAGGATGAATTTGGAGCCTTCAGGATAGAAGGGTATATTTGTAGGGTACAACAAGACCTCAAAGGATTACATTATCTTCATACCAGTGCAGCGGAAGATAGTTCTGAGCATATATGTTAAGTTCGAGGAGAACTTGGCATCAAGGAAATATCAGGATTCACCAACAATGGTAAAGGATGCGGAGTAGGAGACTCTGAAGGATGAGTAGCGTTCAGGAGATTCTAGTTTAGGAAGTTAGACTTCAGGTGGGGAAGATGAGTTATCCCCTTCCAGTTCTGTCAAGAGACCTAGGTGTTTATTGCAGACATTGAGGGATGTTGGTGATTCTCCTAGGAGTGCAGTCAGGTAGAGTAGGACTTTGAGGAAGTTCCCTAACTATATGGTTATGATGAGTAGCATCATTGATGTTGAGCCTTCCATTTTTGAGGAAGTGGAATATCAAAAGATTTGGTGGGATGCCATGGTGGAGGAATACACCTCTATCATGAAGAATGATTTTTGTGACATAGTGTTGAGACCAAAGGGGAAGTCAGTTGTGAGTTTCAGGTGGCTCTACAAGATCAAGAATTCTACAGATGGAAACATTGAGAAGTTCAAGGAGAGGTTTGTGGTGAGAGGATTCTCTGAGAGAGAAGGAGTGGACTATGAAGAGACATTTTCTACAATCACTAGGTATGCATCTATTCAAGTTGTTATATCTATTGCTTCAGTTACAGGTGGTGGATTATCTAGATGTACGTGAAGACAACTTTCCTTAGCAGGATCATCGAGGAAGAAGTATATATGGAGAAACCTTAGGTATTTGAGGGACATGAGAGGGAGTCTCACGTGTGCAAGCTTAAGAAATCCTTGTATAGACTCAAACAAGCACTTAGGGCACGATAGTCTAGAATTTCCATATACTTGAAGAGTATGGGCTTCACCAAGAGTTAGGTAGATCATAACTTGTACTTCATACTTGTTGGGACTTATCCACTCATCTTGGTGTTGTACATGGATGATTTGTTTCTCACAGGTGCAAAGGATCTTATAGCAGGGTGCAAAGCATATTTGGCTATAGAGTTCGAGATGAAGGATATTGGCTTGTTGCATTATTTATTGGGGTTATAGGTATGGTAGATATCGAGAGATATCTTCCTTGGTCAAGGGAAGTACACAATGGATATCTTGAGGAGATTCAAGATGGAGGAATATAGACTAATGGATAAACATATGGTTACCAACCTGAAGGAGGTTACCACTTTAGATTCAGAGTTCATGGATCCCAGGGTATACACACAATTGATATGTTCTTTGATGTATTTGGTCAACACTAGGCTAGATATATGTTTTTTCATGAACACCTTGAGCTAGTTCATGGTGGATCTGAGGTACGTGCATTATATAGTAGTGAATCATGTGATCAGGTACTTGATGTTGAAATAATGTAACTGCAAAGAGAATTCTTATTATTATTGGATTAAATATCCATTACGGATTAATCATGTCATTATTATTATTATTGTTATTGGATTAATCCCCATTGTGGATTAATCATTTCGGTAATTGTATAAGGACCAAATCCCCTTTTGCGGATTGGTCATCGGACAATTACAAAGGGCAGAATAAGAAGTCGGCCCCAGTAGTTATTATGGAAGACCCATAATTAATTAAAGGTGGGTTTACCCACCCAGAGTGAGAGGTTGGCCCTGCCAGTTGTGACCTTTCACATGTGCCAGTCTTGTATAAATAAGAGGATAGCGCCTCACTTCAAACACACAACTCACTTGCTCATTCTCTTATGAGG